>CAUYLG010015914.1:0-87057 GCA_963573385.1 Cacajao melanocephalus
CACTGATGGGCATTTGGGTTGGTTCCAAGTCTTTACTATTGTGAACAGTGCTGCAATAAACATGTGTGCATGTGTCTTTATAATAGAATGATTTATAATCCTTTGGGTATATACCCAGTAATGGGATTGCTGGGTCAAATGGCATTTCTAGTTCTAGATCCTTGAGGAATTGCCACACTGTCTTCCACAATGGTTGAATTAATTTACACTCCCACCAACAGTGTAAAAGTGTTCCTATTTCTCCACATCCTCTCCAGCATCTGTTGTCTCCAGATTTTTTAATGATCACCATTCTAACTGGCATGAGATGGTATCTCAATGTAGTTTTGATTTGTATTTCTCTAATGACCAGTGATGATGAGTTTTTCATATGTTTCTTGGCTGCATAAATGTCTTCTTTTGAGAAGTGTCTGTTCATATCTTTCGCCTACTATTTGAGGGTTTTTTTTTTCTTGTAAATTTGTTTAAGTTCTTTGTAGATTCTAGATATTAGGACTTTGTCAGATGGATAGATTGCAAAATTTTTTTTCCATTGTGTTGGTTGCTGGTTCACTCTAATGATAGTTTATTTTGCTGTGCAGAAGCTCTTTAGTTTAATTAGATCCCATTTGTCTATTTTGGCTTTTCTTGCCATTGCTTTTGTGTTTTATTCATGAAGTCCTTGCCTATGCCTATGTCCTGAATGGTATTGCCTAGGTTTTCTTCTAGGGTTTTTATGGTGTTAGGTCTTATGTCTAAATCTTTAATCCATCTGGAGTTAACCTTTGTATAACATGTAAGGAAGTGATCCAGTTTCAGCTTTCTGAATATGGCTAGCCAGTTTTCCCAACACCATTTATTAAATACGGAATCTTTTCCCCATTGCTTACTTTTGTCAGGTTTGTCAAAGATCAGATGGGTGTAGATGTGGGGTGTTACTTCTGAGGCCTCTCTTCTGTTCCATTGGTCTATATCTCCATTTTGGTACCATTACCATGCTGTTTTGTTTACTGTAGCCTTTTAGTATAGTTTGAAGTCAGGTAACATCCTGCCTCCATCTTTTTTTTTTTTTTTTTTTTTGGCTTAGGATTGTCTTGGCTATGTAGGCTCTTTTTTGGTTCCATATGAAGTTTAAGGTGGCTTTTTCAAATTCTGTGAAGAAAGTCAATGGTAGCTTGATGGGGACAGCATTGAATCTATAAATTACTTTGGGCAGTATGGCCATTTTCACGATATTGATTCTTCCTAACCATGAGCATGGAATGATTTTCCATCTGTTTGTGTCCTCTCTTAGTTCTTTGAGCAGTGGTTTGTAGTTCTCCTTGAAGACGTCCTTCACATCCCTTGTTAGTTATATTCCTAGGTATCTTATTCTCTTTGTAGCAGTTGTGAATGGGAGTTAACTCATGATTTGCTCTCTGTTATTGGTGTACAGCAATGCTTGTGATTTTTTGCACACTGACTTTGTATCTTGAGACTTTGCTGAAGTTGTTTATCAGCTTAAGGAGATTTTGGGCTGAGACAATGGAGTCTTCTAAACATATAATCATGTCATCTGCAAATAGAGACAATTTGACTCCTTCTTTTCCTAATTAAATACACTTTATTTCTTTTCCTTGCCTGAATGCCCTGGCGAGAATTTCCAATACTATGTTGAATAGGAGTGGTGAGAGAAGGCATCCTTATCTTGTGCTGATTTTCAAAGGGACTGCTTCTAGTTTTTGCCCATTCTGTATATTGGCTGTGGGTTTGTCATAAATAGCTCTTATTATTTTGAGATACATTCTATCAATATCTAGTTTTTTTTTTTTTGAGAGTTTTTAGCATAAAGAGCTGTTGAACTCTGTCAAAGGCCTTCTCTGCATCTACTGAGATAATCATGTGGTTGTTGTTTCTGTTCTGTTTATGTGATGGATTACATTTATAGATTTGCATATGTTGAACCAGCCTTGCATCCCAGGGATGAAGCCAACTTGATCATGATAGATAAGCTTTTTGATGTGCTGCTGCATTCAGTTTGCCAATAATTTATTGAGAATTTTCCCATCAATGTTTATCATGGATATTGGCCTGAAATGTTCTTTTTTAGTTGTGTCTCTGACAGGTTTTGTTGTTATCGGGATGATGTTGGTCTCATAGAATGAGTTAGGGAGGATTCCCTCTTTTTGTATTTTATTTAGAATAGTTTCAGAAGGAATGGTACCAGCTCTTCTTTGTATAGCTGGTAAAATTTGGCTGTGAACCTGTTTGGTCCTGGACTTCTTTGGTTTAGGCTATTAATTGCTGCCTCAATTTCAGACCTTGTTATTCATCTATTCAGGGATTCAACTTCTTCCTTGTTTGTCTTGGCAGGGGTTAAGTGTCCAGGAATTTATCTATTATTTCTTCTAGATTTACTGATTTATTTGTATAGAGGTGTTGTAGTAATCTCTGATGGTAGTTTGTATTTCTGTGGGATCGGTGGTGATATCCCCTTTACCATTTTTTATTGCATCTATTTGATTCTTCTCTCTTTTCTTCTTTATTAGTCTAGTTAGTGGTCTATTTTGTTGATCTTTTCAACAAATTAGCTCCTGGCTTTGTTCATTTTTGAAAGGTTTTCTGTGTCTATATCTTCTTTAGTTCTGCTCTGATCTTGGTTATTTCTTGTATTCTGCTAGCTTTTGAATTTGATTTTACTCCTCTAGTTATTTTAATCATGACATTCGGATGTCATTTTTATAGCTTTCCTCACTTCTCTTGTGGGCATTTAGTGCTATAAATTTCCCTCTAGACACTGCTTTAAATGTATCCCAGAGATTCTGGTATGTTGTGTCTTTGTTCTCATTGGTTTTAAAGAACATTTTTTTTCTGCCTTCATTTCATTAATTATCCAGTAGTCATTCAGGAGCAGGTTGTTCAGTTTTCAAGTAGTTGCATGGTTTTGAGTGAGTTTCTTAATCTGGAATTCTAATTTGATTGATTACACTGTGGTCTGAGAGACTGTGTGTTATAATTTCCATTACTTCCAATTGTTTGGTCAATTTTAGAATATGTGTGATGTGGTGCTGAGAAGAATGTATATTCTGTGGATTTGGCGTGGAGAGTTCTGTAGATGTCTATTAGGACAGCTTGGTCTAGATCTGAGTTCAAGTCCTGGATATCTTTGTTAATTTCCATCTGGTTGATCTGTCTAATATTGACAGTGGAGTGTTAAAGTCTCGCACTATTATTATGTGGGAGTATAAGTCTCTTTGTAGGTCATTAAGAACTTGCTTTATGTATCTGGGTGATCCTGTATTGGCTGCATACATATTTAGTATAGTTCACTCTTCTTGTTGCATTGATCCCTTTACCATTATGTAATGCCCTTCTTTGTCCCTTTTGATTTTTGTGTGTTTTAAGTCTGTTTTATCAGAGACTAGAATTGTAACCCTTGCTTTTTTCTCTATTTGCTTGGTAAACCTTCCTCCATCCCTTTATGTTGACGCGGTGTATGTCTTTGCACATGAGACGGGTCTCCTGATACGGCACACTGATGGGTCTTGACTCTTTATCCAATTTGCCAGTCTGTGTCTTTTTATTGGGACATTTATCCCATTTACATTTAAGGTTAATATTGTTATGTGTGAATTTTATCCTGCCATTTTGATGCTAGCTGATTGTTTAGCCTGTTAGTTGATGCTGTTTCTTCATAGTGTCGATGGTCTTTACAATTTGGTATGTTTTTGCAGTGGCTGGTACTGGTTGTTCCTTTCTATGTTTAGTGCTTCCTTCAGGAGGTCTTGTAATACAGGCCTGGTGGTGACAAAATCTCTCAGCACTTGCTTGTCCCTAAAGGATTTTATATTTCTTCTTTGCTTATGAAACTTAGTTTGGCTGGATATGAAATTCTGGGTTGAAATTCTTTTTTTTAAGGATGTTGAATATTGGTCCCCACTTCTTTTTTGGCTTTTAGGGTTTCTGCTGAGAGATCCACTGTGAGTCTGATGGGCTTCCCTTTGTGGGTAACCCAACATTTCTCTTTGGCTGCCCTTAGCATTTTCTCCTTCATTTCTACCCTGGTGAATCTGACGATTATGTGTCTAGGGGTTGCTCATCTCAAGGAATCTCTGTGGTGTTCTCTGTATTTCCTGAGTTTGAATGTTGGCCTGGCTTGCTACGTTGGGGAAGTTCTCCTGGAAAATACCCTGAAGAGTGTTTTCCAACTTGGTTTCATTCTTCCCGTCACATTAAGGTACACTGATCAAGCATAGATTAGGTCTTTTCACATAATCCCATATTTCTTGGAGGCTTCATTTCTTTTCACTCTTTTTTCTCTATTCTTGCCTTCTTGTTTTATTTCACTGAGTTGATCTTAAGTCTCTGATATCCTTTCTTCCACTTGATCCATTTGGCTACTGAAACTTCTATATGCCTTTGGGAGGCCAAGGTGGGCGGATCACGAGGTCAAGAGATAGATAGTGACCATCCTGGCCAACTTAGTGAAACCCCATCATCTCTACAAAAAAAAAAAAAAAAGAAGAAGAAGAAAGAAACTTGTATATGCTTCACAAAGTTCCTGTGCTGTTTTTTTTTTTTTTTTCAGCTGCATCAAGTCAAGTCATTCATATTCTTCTCTACACTGGTTATTCTGGTTAGCATTTTGTCTAACCTTTTTTCAAGGTTCTTAGCTTCCTTGCATTGGGTTAGAACATGCTCCTTTAGCTCAGAGAAGTTATTTTATTATCCACCTTCTGAAGACTACTTCTGTCAATTCGTCGAACTAATTCTTCATCCAGTTATGTTCTCTTGCTGGTGAAGAGTTGTTATCCTTTGGAGGAGAAGAGGCATTCTGCTTTTTGGAAATTTTAGCCTTTTTGTGCTGTTTGTTTTCTTACTATCATCATGGATTTATCTATCTATCTTTGGTCTTTCTTTGAAGTTGGTGACTTTTGGATGGTGTCTCTGAGTGGGCATCCTTTATGTTGAAACTTTTTGTTTTCCTTCTAACAAACAGTCAAACCCCTCTGCTGCAGGTCTGCTGGAGTTTGCTGAAGTCCATTCTAGACACTTACCTGAGAATCACCCACAGGGGCTGCAGAACAGCTAAGATTGCTGCCTGTTCCTTCCACTGGTAGCTTCGTCCCAGAAGGGTACCTGCCAGATGCCAGCCAGAGCTGTCCTGTATGAGGTGTCTGTCATTCAGGATACATGGGGGTCAGGGAGCCACTAGAGGCAGTCTGTCCCTTATCAGAGCTCAAGTACTATGCTGGGAGAGCTGTTGCTCCCTCTAGATATTTGGGGCAGGGACGTTTAAGTCTGCTGAAGTAGAACCCACAACTGCCCCTTTTCCCAGGTGCTGTGTCACAGGAAGGTGGGACCTTTAATTATAAGTCCCTGACAGGCTTCTGCCATTTTTTGGAGATGCGCTGCCCAGCAAGAAGGGTGTCTAGTGACAGTCTGCCTGCAGAGGCCTTGATCAGCTGCCATGGGCTCCACCCAGTTTCTGTGTAAACTTTCCAGTGATTTTGTTTGTTTACACAGGTGAGGCTAAAACCCCCTACCCAAGCCTCAGCAATGGCAGATGCCCCTCGCCCCATGGAGCTCGAATTTCCCAGGTTTGAGCTCAGACTGCTGTGTTGGCTGTGAGAATTTCAAGCCAACGGATCTTACCTTGCTGGTCTTTGTGCAGGTGGGACCTGCCAAGAGAGATCACTTGGGTTTCTGGCTTCAGGGAGACTGAATGGTTCTCTATCACTGGCATTCAAGGCACCACTGGGATATAAGAGAAAAAAAAAACCTGCTGCTGCTAAAATGGCCTCCCTCTTTCGTTCTGGAAACCCAGGGTATTGGTGTTGTAGGGACCAGAGGGAATCTATCTGAGCCAGAGTGTTGGGAAAAGTCCCTAATAGCTTCCCTTGACTAGGAGAGGGAGTTATCTGGTCCCTTGTGCTTCCCAGGTAAGGTGATGCCCCACTCTGCTTCATCTCACCCTCCTTGGGCTACATCCACTGTCTAACTAGTCCCAATGAGATGAGCCTGGTACCTCAGTTAGAAATGTGGAGATCACTTGCCTTCTGTGTGGCTCACGCTGGGAACTATGGATTGGAGTTGTTTCTATTCAGCCATCTTGGTGGAAAATCCAAAAAATACCTGTTTTATTATCACATATATTGTATGATATAATCAAAATACCAGGGCTATGTATGAAGGCAAATATACTTTGGTAAATACAAAACCCAGGATTTGAGCCCTTTACAAATTTGAAAATTGTTTTTAACAACTTCTCTGATTTTCCAGTCCCTTGTGGGATTAATAATTACTCCTAGTCACTAAAAGAATTAGAAATAATATTAGACTATTATTTTAATAATAGAATTAGACATATTACTTACTCAAAATAAGTTTCTCATCCTAGCATATTAGAATTACCTAGAGATCTGATGTCCAGCTGCATCCCAAACCATTCCCATCTTAATTTGGAGGCTGGCCCCAAGTCAGTATGTTGTTATAACTCCCTAGGTGAGGCAAATAGGTTGTCAACCCACTGCCTCCTTAACATATTATAGGCTTAATAACAACAACTAAAATGTATAAATGACTTTATCATTTACAAATCACTTTCATAAACATAATTTGATTTGATTACTACAAAATATTTAAAGCATTTTTATTGAAAAAATTAAGTGGATTCTGAACTATGTTAATGAGTGATGTTGGTAAAACACCTATGACTCTATCACAAATTCAACATATTTCACTTTAGCTCATAGAATTTTCACCAGATCTGTTTACAGATCTCTTGTCATATATCATAATGCCTCAAGCACAGATTGTTCATTAAAAAGCCAGTTAGGTCCTTCACAGAATCTCTGCAAATAATGTTCAGGATTTTCTTCTTCCTAGTCAGTGACCTGATCATAGACAGATGGATAGAATAATAACAAGTTGCAAATAACTTCGTCTTGTCTGTAACCCACCCCACCCCTTTCTTTGCCATGAATGCCAAGAACCTAGGTCTATAGGCACTAAAAACACTGTAGAAATTGCAGAGGAAAATAATTGGTTGAGAATTCAGAAATACCAATCATCTTCATATGGAATCCAAGAGAAAGACCCTACTGATGAATGAAGAAGCGGCTTTCTAGATTATTGTAAAACAGCATCATGTATTCTCCCTTTTGCTACCAAAAAAGCTATAATATGATTTTTCTGGCCGCTCTGTATATGATTACTTAATTTAGATGGCTCATATTGTTCTGTAAGTTTTTACAACTCATAATTTAAGAAATTTAAAAAGGTATTTTCTTGGACAACTGAAAAAGTACCTGTTTAAGGCTATTTCAAAGATATCTCATGTCCCAAGATATTAATACTTGTTAAAAAATAAGAGCATTGGTGACATAATAGTATAGCTTGAAAAGAAAAAACAATATATCTTTAAAAATAAATCATACAACTAACTTTAACAGAAAATGATACCTCAATATCATTGGACAATGTGATGTAAAACCTCTAGCTGCATTTAGCCAATAGGTGTGACTATTTTTATTGGTCTACAAAATTCCTATTCCTACCTATAAGTGTCCTTGTAACTTGTTTTTGCATGTTACAATATTAGGAAGCATTCCAAAAGATACATACAAAATAAAGTTCTGCTGCTGACTCAGCTTCTGTTGTATCTTAACACAATAATAATAATATGTTGAAAATTAAAACTCTATATGCTATTGTATATATGTTATACTTTTATAAACCTGAATAAAATATAATTAAAATGTACTTACTATACAGCTACAATATGAGAAGTCTATTATTTTAATGCACACATTATAGAAAATGTAATTGACTTCTTAACAGAACCAGGAACTCTTCCTCACAACCAGGAAAATTAATCTCTATGCTGGGTAGCTTTATTAGGAGTTGTTATTATCCTAAGCTAAAATAATGTTAAAACAAGTGAATATTTCATAAGTTGTCGTTATTAATAAATGTACATTGATTCCCTCCTCTCCCCAGATTTTTTTCAACCCTGTAGTTCACTTAAGGAAATAGCAGTTTCATGTACTTATTATTTCAGTCTTTTCTTCTCACTCAATTTGTGTGTGGAAAGTACCTTGTGAGTATAATCTCTAATGTTTCATGCTGACATGTACACAGTGTACAAGATGGTGCTCCATGGCATGCCATTTCCAAGGACATAAATTTCTCCTTAGCAGGAGAACAATGCTTCTTGTTATTGTAACCAAATTCTCATTTGATGAGAATAAAAACCCAGCCTGTACCAGATGCCAGCTGAAATTAGTTATTTAAGCTGTATCTACACAAGGCAATTTTTAAACAGTAGTGCAAGCAAAAACAATCACTTTATCTATCAATCCAGAGAAAGATTAATAGTTCTTTAGAAAAAGTATTTTTAATAAGAAGTCAGACATTTTTGGTTGAAAAAAATTTTGATGAAATATTTAGTATGGCTCAATAAAAATAAAAGCTTAAGTATGTATGGAGTTGGGGGTTTTATTCAAAAAATATGTGACAATCATTCCATAATTACTTCCTAAAAATAGATTAAAACATGAGATTAGGTTGCTCAAGACAGATAATATTTACCAGAAATATAATTTCCATGTATGTAAATATTTTAGCTGCATAAGTGTTGTAATCCAATAGACAAGCCATCTGTATTTTTAAAATAAATATAAATAGGATAATTTACATTTGACACTGTCTAGTCTGTATCAAGGCAAAATGTTGCCAGTGAGTAGTTTTCAGGAGTAACTGACTTCAAACATTTGCTTTTTTAAAAATACCTGACAATTTAAAATATGGGCTTTTCCCTGGAAACCTCCTCATTTTCTCCAGACTGTCTGGTTGTTACTAGAAAAGCAATGTAATCAATGCCATGCATGTGTGATTTAGTCAGGTAAAATAACAATGTGTGGTAATCGGACATTTTGAGGTCAGAATGCTAGCACAGGTTTTCGCATGGATATCATAATCCCAGTAAGTACTTGCCATATTAGGAGAGTCTGGTCATTTATGAAAGCTAACAGCCCTAGCAAGGGAATAGCTAAGTTCTCAGCAGTGAGTTTGTAATTCCCAAGGACTCCACAGGACATTTTTTCTTCTCTCCAGAGTTTTGTAGATGACAGCAGAGTACTATTTGTAAAAACTCTCTGTCCTCAGTCAAGGTCATGAGCATTTCAGAAATAAATAAATTCACAAAGTAGATGCACTGCACTCAATATCATATGTTAAATATACAGATATAATTTATCTGGCAAAAGTAGAAAGTGATCATAAATAGGGCAGAAGTACTTCCAAGTATTTAACTTATTAATAGAATTTTAGCAAATAAATTGAAAATATGGAATTGCCATCATGAACCCAAATTTGAACACCTTAGTCCAATATTAGCATAGCCACACATTATATTATGATTATAGTATCTTTATTTTATAGAAAAAAAGGCGGATTTAAGTTGTGAATGTATTTTTCAAATCAAAAGATGGAACAGTGCCCCCTGTGTGTCACAGTACATTCTATATTTTAACTCTTAAATACCACAGTGATTTTGGAAGGTTAACATTCCCAGGTGATTAAAACTGAGATTCAGAGAAGCTGTCTGAATTTGCTTCTAAATATAAGAAGTGCATTTGTCCTATAAACTTGTTTTTCCTAAGTTTAGTGAACTACTATGAATAGTACTGCTATCTTGCTGATCACCAAACATAGTCAAGACAATCCTAAGCAAATAGAACAAAGCTGGAGGCATCACACTACCTGACTTCAAACTATACTACAAGGCTACAGTAATCAAAATAGCATGGTACTGGTATCAAAACAGAGATATAGACTAATGGAACAGAACAGAGGCCTCAGAGGCAATGCCATACATCTAAAACCATCTGATCTTTGACAAACAAGACAAAAGCAATAGGAAAAGGATTCCCTATTTAATAAATGGTATTGGGAAAATTGGCTAGCCATATGCAGAAAGCTGAAACTGAACCCATTCCTGACACCTTATATAAAAATTAACTCCAGGTGGATTAAAGACTTAAACATAAGACCTAACACCATAAAAACTCTAGAGGAAAACCTAGGCAATACCATTCAGGACATAGGCATTGGCAAGGATTTCATGACTAAACACCAAAAGCAATGGCAACAAAAGCCAGAATAGACAAATGGGATCTAATTAAAGCAAAGGGCTTCTACACAGCAAAATAAACTATCATTAGAGTGAACTGACAATCATCAGAATAGGAAAAGCCTTTTTGCAATCTACCCATCTGACAAAGGGCTAGTATCTAAAATCTGCAAAGAACTAAAACAAATTTGCAAGAAAAAAACCCATTCAAAAATGGGTGAAGGATATGAACAGACGCTTTTCAAAAAGACATATATGAGGCCAACAAACCTATGAAAAAATGCTCATCATCACTGGTAATTAGAGAAATGCAAATCAAAACCACAATGAGATACCATCTGACACCAGTTAGAATGGCGATCATTAAAACATCTGGAGACAACAGATGCTGGAGAGGATGTGGAGAAATAGGTTTGTTTTTACACTAGTTATGGGAGTGCAAATTAATTCAACCACTGTGGAAGACAGTGTGGCAATTCCTTAAGGATCTAGAACTAGAAATACCATTTGACCCGGCAATCCCATTACTGGGTATATAACCAAAGGATTATAAATGATTCTATTATAAAGACACATGCACACATATGTTTTTCATGGCACTGTTCACAACAGCAAAGACTTGGAACCAACCCAAATGCCCATCAAAGATAGACTGGATAAAGAAAATGTGGTACTTATTCACCATGCAATACTATGCAGCCATAAAAAAGGATGAGTTCACGTCCTTTGCAGGGACATGGATGAAGCTAGAAACCATCATTCTCAGCAAACTGACACAAGAAAAAAAAACACCACATTTTTTCACTCATAAGTGGGTGTTTAACAATTAAAACACATGGACACAGGGAGGGGAACATCACACACTAAGGTCTGTTGGTGGGTTGGGGGATTGGGGAGGGATACCATTAGGAGAAATACCTAATGTAGATGACAGAGTGATGGATGCAGCAAACCCCCATGGCACGTGTATACCTATGTAACAAACCTTCACGTTCTGTACATGTACCTCAGAATGTAAAATATAATAAATTTAAAACAATAAAATAAAAAGATTATCATCTTCTCTCATCTGGTTTGCTTGCTTTCTGGAGTGGCCCAGATATTACATTCAAACTCAAGTATGATTTCTTAGTTGTACCAATATCTACTCACAAATTTATTTTTATTGGTCATGGAAATACCAAAAGACAGCCTACTGAATCACTTAGGTTCCAGATCTATTTTTGTCTTCCTTCATGGTGTAGTTGTAATTTTAGGCATCCCTAGTGAAAGTCAATTTCCCCAAGTATGTCTGCTCTTGGGCTGCTAGTCTCTTGGCCTACTTTCCTTTAATATATCAGATTTTTTCTCAGATGCCTAACCAAATATCCAAGATATTATTTCCCAGGAATGAGTGTATATCTTTATCTATGACTGTTTCTTGTTATATATAAAGTAAATGTTAAAGTGCACCACTCATAGATCTAGTCACTGGAAGGATTTTTCTTTACCCTTATTTTTTAAAAAGTCACCCTTTAGTGGAACTATGATGAGTAACAGATTCACTCCATTTAGGATGATCATATCATGCTTACATTTCTGTAAACTATAAGCGTTTTTCTTCACTATAATTAGGTTGTAGGGAGACCCCACTATGAGATTTCAGGTGTGAAGCAAGATAGAATCATCAGTGAAAAAGAGGTAAGTATCAAGGGAATGTAGAACACCTGTTCATAACTGACAAGTTAGTGAGTCTGTTACCCACAGGATGACAGCTCTAGTTGCATAATTACTTGATGTTCCATAGTCAAATACATTGTTTCATCTAAGGCATAGTAGCTGCAGATTGATATATTCACTTAATACATTTTAGTTAAATAGCACACTCCTAAATAACTCAAAGACTATGTTTCAGGTCAGATATAAAAATGCATTGTACTGAATATAAAGGAAAATTTATCAACATTTGTGGAATACATCTCAAGTAGTGTTGAGTAAAAAATGTATGGCATTAAATCCATGAATTATAGGAAATATTCTAAGTTCCTACCTCAAGTATCTAGAAGAAGAAGAGCAAAATAAACCCAAACCAAGTAGAATAGGAGAAATAATAAAGAGTAGAAATAAAACAGATAACAACAACAACAACAAAAAAAAAAGAAAACCAATCTAACAAAGATCTGGTTGTTTGCAAAAGATCAATAAAACTGACAAATAGGTAGCAAGACAGAGACACAAAGAGAGAGAGAACACAGAATACCAATACCATGAATGAAACAGGGTCTATCACTATAATTCCTGCAGACATCAAGAAGATATGAAAAACTGTGCACATAAATTGGACAAAATAGATAAAATGGGCCCTTTCTTGAAATACATAAACTACTATAACTATTAACACATACAATTTAACAATATAAAAATGTTATACACCATAGCCAAGTGATGTTCATTCCAGGGATGCAAAACAAGGTCAATATTTGATAATCAATATAGTCCCTCACATTAGCTAATTTTTAAAAATCGTATCAATTGATATAGAAAAATCCTCAGTTTAATAGGCAACCTCTACAGAAATCCTACATCTAACATTCTCCTTCAATGGTGAAAGTTTGAAACATACTCTCCTAAGATCTGTAACAAGGCAACAAGCACTGGAAATTGTAGCTAGTGGATTAAGGCAAGAAATAAAAATTAAGGTCACGCAGATTAGAAAGGAAAAATTAAACTGTCTTTATTTGCAAATGACATGACTGTCAATGTAAAAATTCAAAATCAATCTAAAAAATGTTTAGAGATAATCAATTACGTTTCTATCTAGTAGCAACAAATGTGGATACCAAAATTGAAAATACAATATCATTTATAACTTACAGTTTAACAAACATTTATAGTAACTGTATCCTGAAAATAAAAATCACTGATTCAAAAGGGCTAGAAGGCTCAACATAACAGGTATGAATTTTTGCCAAGTTAATATATATAGTCATAAAAAATTTCTTACCAAAATTCTATTTTTTGTAGATATAGACAAGATTATTCTAAAGGTTATATGAAAAAAAGGAATTAGAATAACTAAAACAATTTTGAAAAGAAAGAATAAAATGGAATGAATCTGTTTCTCTGGTTTCAAGATTTAACATATAGGTATAACAATTAAGACTGTGTGATTGTTGTAGAAGAATAATTACATAGATCAACAGAACAGAATAGAGAACCAAGAATCAGATCCACACAAATATACCCAACTGATTTTTGACAAAGGTGTGAAAGCAATACAATGAAGAAAGGTAACTCTTTCAACAAGTAAGAGTAAAGCAACTGGACACAAATTCATAGGCCAAAAAAATCAAATCTCACACTGTACACAAAATTAGCACATAATAGATCAAAAACTTCAATATAAAAGGCAAAATTATAAGATTTTTAGAAACATAAGAGTTGGATGAAGAACATTTTCAGAATGTAGAGTTAGGCAAAGAACTCTTAGATTTGACACCAGAAGCATGATTGTGAGAGGAAAAACCGGTATGTTGCAAATTATTGAAATGAAAAGTTTTGGTCTGCAAAATGCTGCTAAGAGGATGAAAAGACAAGCTACAGACTAGGAGAAAGTATTTTAAAACTATATATCTAACAAAGAACAGGTATCTCGAATTGATAAAAACTCATAAAACTTAACAGTAAAGAAATAAACAACCTGATTAGGAAATGAGCAATCACAGGCAAAGCCATTTCATCAAAAAGCATTTACAAATGGAAAATAAGTACATGAAAAGCTGTTCAACATCGTTAGCCAGTAGGGAAATGCAAATGCACATCACAGTAGATATTACTACACATCTATCAGAATGGCAAAGAAAAAAGTGACAACACCCAGTGCGGGTGAGGACACAGAAAAACTAGATCACTCCTAAATTACTTATAAGAATATAAGTGGTTCAATTATTCTAGGAAACATTTTGAAATTTTCTTAAAAACCTCATATAGAACTACCATATAACCCAGCAATTGTACTCTTGAGCAGTTTTCCACAGGAGAAAACTTACATTCATACAAAAGCATGTACATGAATGTTTATTAGTTTTATTCAAAACAGTTCAAAACTAGGAAGGACCCAGATGATCTTGAAAGAGTGAATCGTTAAAGAAACTTGGATAACCTTATCATGGAATACTGCTTAGCACCAAAAAGAATAAATTATTGATACACCCAATGAGCTCAATGAATCTCCAGATAATTATGGTGAGTGAAAACCAGTTAATCCCCCAAAGGTTTCATACTAAATGATTTCATTTATAAACTGTTACAGGCTGAATATGTTTCTGCAAATTTTGTATGCTTAAGCCTTAATCCTAGTACCTCAGAATGTAACTATATATTGGACACGGGGGTCTTAAAAGAGATAACCTAGGTAATAAGAGGTCGGTAAGGTGGGCCTTAATCTAATATGCCTGTTATCTTTAAAATAAGAGGTGATTAGAACACACACACACACACAGTGGCAAGACTATGTGAAGACACCAGAAGATAGGCATCTAACAGTCAAAGAGAAAGCTTCAGGAAAAAAACCACCCTGCCAACCTCTTGATCTTGGACTTCTAGCCACTAGATCTACCAGGGCATAAATTTCTATTGTTTAAACAAGATTGCGGTACTTTGTTACGGCAGCCGTAACCAATGAATACAATAACCTTCCTGAAGTGAAAAACTCATAGAAATATAGAACACATTTGTGGTTGTCAGGGATTAAGAAATGGAGTGAAAGAGGATTGGGCATAATTATGATAAGGAAAAATAAGGGATCCTTGTGATGATGGAAATGTCCTGTATATTGACTGTTTCAATTTTAATACTCTAGTTGAGATATTGTACTGTAATTTTGTAAGCTATTACCATCATGGGGGAGGGCTGTTTATAGAGGGTACAAAGTCTTGCTTTGTATTATTTCTTACCATTCCATGTGTCTACAATTATTCCAACACAGAAAAAAGTTAAACTAAATAAGACATATCATGTCAATATTCAAGCAGAAGGGATTTAATGGAGAGTGTACAGAATAATTGGAAAAGCAAAATTGTAGAATGCGAAAGAACTGATTTAACTATTGATTTCTAAGCTACGTCCAAGAGAGCTACAAATCTGAGGTCAGAAAATTGCCACAGCTACCTCTCCCACCCCCAGTTACTCACCAGGCCCTGAATCAACAAGGCCAGTCACTATAGTTATCTCCAAATTTCCAGATCCCTACATTTGTGCTAGCCAGCAACTGTATCACCTAGAGAATGAGCTCCATCACATTTATGACCTTGTAATCTCACACCAATATAACTAATTTGTGAAAGTTAATTTATATACAATGGTCCAGATTAAGGAAATCTTGAAAGTTAGTTTTTAAATTTCCAACCTCTCCAACTAAAAGACAGTTGGAAAGGAAATTTTTAGAGGAAATTCATATTGCCAACTACACTAATACTTATCTTTTAGGGCCATGGTAAGAATTAAATAAAATAATATTTGTGGAAGTATTTCCTTAACTGCTAGTTAAATATTAGTTTCATTCCTAATCTTCAGGTCCACATAGTTTGAAAAATTGCTTCTTCTCCTTTACTGTTAGGTTTCATTAATGAGAAAACTGATAAAAGTTGGATGACAAGCCCTCTGTCAAATCCATACATCTGTATTCAGTAAAATATAGACTTTCAGCCCTTGAAAGTTTTCCCTTCTCTTTCTATGCTATCCGTTGCACACCCACATCACAATTTGTAACCCTTAAATTCATACCTTTTACTCTGATCTTAAGCATCAGGTATCTTCACCAACATGTTCTAAATGTAATTCATAATTAATTTTCTCCAAATTCAAGACATCTGGGGAGAGGAATTTGAAAGATATTGGTCAAAGGATACAAAATTTAAGTTAGACAGGAGGAATGAATTCATGAAATTTATTGTAGAATATGGTGACTCTGGTTAATAATGTATTGTAGTATTGAAAATTGCTAAGAATACATTTTAAGTGTTCTCAGCATAAAAAAATAAGTTGTGTATAGCTCATACGTTAATTAGCTCAAAAACTCCCACAAATGCAAGACATCTTGAATTTGAGTTGTATGTCGTGTTTCATTAAAAAAAAAATTTAATGATATGCAGAAATATAGACAGTAAAATCATTTAAAAATGAAAATAAGGAGATTTCCAAAACAGATAATGAACTGAAGCAAGTTCAGATGCCTCTCAAAATATCTCAGTTTTGCCTGTCTGCAAGATCTTGGACCAACAAAGTGACCTTGTTACTATTGTCTTCAGTTTTTCTCCTAACACCTCTTTCTCAGTCTCTTCCAGGGTGAAGGGTGGGCTTTGGTGTGTTCTCTTTTGTACATGCCTCAGTGAGATGCACAAAGCACAAATGGGTCAGATTCACAGAGGTTCTCGCCTCCTGTAACTCTTCCCGGCTCACTTGAAAACGACTTCATGCAATCTGGTTTATCCAAGTAAAGGCCTGTGTAACAACCTAGAGGTCTGGGAAAGATAACACACTGTAGTGAACCAGAGATAGATAAAAGAAATGAACAACTAATCCCTTTCATTTTCTCTTCCTGTGAAACTGTTCAAGATGGGGTGGGCTCATACATCCTGTATGAAAAATGAGCCTTACAACCTAGAAACTGGCTGTGTTATATTTCTGAAGCTGTAGCCAGTTGCATAATGCCTCTATTTTCTCTTCTGCTCTGTCTTGCCTCACTCTTTCATTTCCTATTTTTTCCTTTACTCTTGCAGCCCCAGTACTCCATTTCTGACTACAGCCACTCACAGTCTTTACTTCAAGCTCTAAATTTTAAGAAATCTAGACTAGGACAGTTTGCTCCAAGAGTATCCCAAAAATGCAGATCTTGAGAGTGAGATTTTATTATTGGATTGCGCACATGTCTGTTGGTAAGCAAGATGACAGTAACAGTGAAGATGATAATGACCTGACATGCAGTGGTACCACAATTATTCAACATTGGCCTGTGGTTAATTGTGACCAAGGCTTGGGGAAATCAAATGATTACATCATTTGATCAATGTGGAGATAATGATACCTATGGAAATTGTAATTTCCGATGCCTATTTTAATGACATAGAGATCTTGTAAAATAAAATAATAGGATGATGCAGCTGCATAATAGATGCTGTGAAAGCAAAAGATCCTCTGCAGTTTAAAGGAGATTCTACTATGCTGCGGCCACATAGCAGACAATGCTTAAACTCAACTCGAGATTATGGTCATAAGGGTGTCAGATCCTCAGTGGATATGAAATCAGAAGTATCCAAAGGTCTCTGGTGTCAATGCCAGGATCATAATAGAAAAATTGATTAGAATGGGAATATTTGAACAGAAGAGCCGAAGACTATGGAATCTCCAAGTTCCTCTTACCCCTCATCAGAGCCCCCTCTTTGTCAGTAGACCATCCAAGACCTCATTTGAAGTAGGTATCAAATAAAATGTTGCCCTTCTCCTACACTTCACCATCACCTATTGTCTCCAGCTAACTAGAATCAGGCTTCAGCATGTCCCAGGTAGGCTGAAAAACAATTCTCTAAATGTCTAAGAAAGAGGAAACCTGGAAAATATGAACTAGCACACACAGAAGGAAATGCATGGTCATGGATCCTGAAGGTATTAGAACAAGAGATGAAAATGTGGAAATACAAAAAAATTCATCCACATGAAGGTATTCACCTATGACTTAGGATTGAAATTGGCAAAAATATCAGTAACTGGACATAATTTTCTGGAATCACTTCTTGAAACGTGGGCATATTAACCTAGAGCACATGATGTAGAGATGATATAAATTATTTGAGATTGTATTGAAGGAAGTCTCAGATTTTAGTAGCTGAGTACATTCAGAATGAATCTACTTTGTCATACCTAAGTACAATCAATCTTTCTATCTGTAGGTCCAGTAGGTACAGAAGATACTTTAAAAAAAAATTAAGGTAGTAGGGAATGCCTCGATGAGGGAGGCATCTTCCCTTTAAGAATGTTAGTGATGACTGACCTCTGCAGTCCAGTGGCAATAGGAAGCGCTGCCATGGGACTAGGGTAGTTAATATCAATAGGGACGGTGGGATTCCAGGAGGGCATAGCCCAAAACGCAGAACATAGCTATGAGAAGCAAGGAAGGCATAATTACTTACAGGGAATAATGATGATGGTTAATCAATCATCATGTTCCTAGGAGTTTGATAGATAGACATCTGGCAAGGATATCCTTCCATTTGTGCAACAAAATAGTCAAGGTCTGGCAGGAAGAGAGTTGACAGTCCTGCAGTGAAAAATAATAGGCTCCCACTCTTTTGAATACTTAAATCAGTTTAGAGACCAAGGCCCACTGATCGAAAGGAAGCCTGCAACACTTGAGGGAGGACCCGACTGTGCCACCATGAGTATTTATGCAAGAACTGTTCCTCCAGTTTTCTGCAAAGTGAGTATAGGTATTTCCCAGGGGAACTGCAAAGTGGGAAGAATGGATGACTGAAGATTTTTAGGATTGCTAGAGACTGTCATGAGCCAACAAAGACAGAATGGAACCAAACAAAGCTACAAACAAAAACCAATCAATCCAACAGCAAACAAAAATCCCATTCACAGTTGTCTTGCTAGAATAGAGGTTATGAATAACAGGTGACAAATGGAGTTTTTCAAGTCATTCTGACAGTTGGTCCAGTAGGTCCATAGAAAACCATGGCGTTATGCCTCTTGTCCTTGAATGAATAATTAGAATGTATTTACCACCATCTGGAAGAACTCTCATATCTTGTATTGGTTACCTGACTTGAGTATGGTAGGAATAGTCAAATAAAAGAGTCTAAAATGTCTCCCTATATATTCAATGGTCACAGAGAGTAAATTAAAAGCAATATTGCATACTTTGAGTACTTGCAGAAATTAGCATTACTATTAAAAGAATCAAAGGCAGCCTGGCACGATGGCTCATACTTGTAATCCCAGCAATTTGGGAAGCCGAGATGGAAGGATTGCTTGAGGCTGGGAGTTTGAGGCCAGCCTGGACAATGCAGTGAGACCCCATTTCTACAGATTTTTTTTTTTTTTAAAAAGCGCTCTGGCATGGTGTCATGTGCCTCTAATTCCAGCTACCTGGGAGGCTGAGGTGGAAGGATCGCTTGAACCTGGGAGTTTGAGGCTACAGTGAGCCATGATCTTGTCACTTCACTCCAGCCTGGGTGATAGAATGAGACTCTGTCTCAAAACATAGAGAGCATTGAAGGATGCAAGTGAGTTGGTCTCTACCATATCTGTATTCAAATTACCTATTTAATATTTGAAAAATTCAGATGACAATAATCTACCATACATTACCTATTTCAAGCCCTGATTGTAGCTACTGTACTAGATGTGGTAACTTTACTACAGCAAATCAACACATATTCTAGTACTTGATATTGTGTTGGCAATTTTTTTTCTTCTCTGTCCCTATCAATAGGGTAGATCAAACTATTTATTTTTGTATGACACGGGCATTATGTAACCAAGTAGCCTCACAATTATTTTAACTCCATAGGTCTCCTAACTGTCAGATCAGGATAGAAGTCCAGGTTCCCTAGTTGGGAAATATTATTAGCACTCATTTTAATATAATAATAAACATGTGTCTTATCTGACTATTACCACTGAATTTGGGTCTTGGTGTTGAATTATCAATTATTAATTCTTCAAATCACATTAAAGTATAGGAATATATTGTGAACAATTGGATATTATCTAATTGGTTATTACAAAAATGCAGAATACAGATTAAAATAATAATTGATATTTCATAAATTTGGATGACCTTAGAAATGTCTGCGAATGTATCCCATAACAAATAAGAAAATACTTGTACATTTCTCATTTGTTTTGTGTTTGTATGTTGCCTTTGTTGTTCTTTCTCTGAAAGCTGGATTGTCTATTGTAAACGTGGCACCTCCAAACCCCTACTAAGGCTGGGAACTACATTTCCCAGAATAGCCTTCCCTGTATAGTTTAGGGTTGGCTTGCCAATCTGAGAAATTCACAAAATTGAGAAGAAAGCAGTGAAAAAAAGGCCCTTTTTCCTGTGGCAGTCAGATGCATGGCTTAACAGACTTCTCTATGGGCCCTCACCCTATGGTCATGGCAGGCAAGCATAATGCCTTCTTGGGCTTCTTTATTAAATCTGACTTCCAGTTGACATCAATGACTGCTTCTCCAGTTCTGTGGTGCCAGCTTACAGAACTTTGTTCCCCCTACTTTTTCCAAATCCTAAGTTCTGGTTCCTACGTTGAATAACCTGTTATCAAAATTCTGGTAGTAACTATGTTTTCCTTAGTAAATGAGTAATAATAGGGAAGAAAAATAAACATTAAAATACCAGGATCCATAGAGGAAGATTAAATTTAAAAAATAGAAAAAGTACTAAAATAATAATGATTTAAAAATTTACAAAGTGGAGTAGTTTAATGAAGAACAGTACTTCCCCTGGACTGTAAAACCCAGAATAAAGACTGTCATGTACTTAAGTAATAATGTGGATACAGAATGTTATTCATAAATATCACCAGCTGGATGTATATATACCAATGATGACATCAATAAAAGAAAAATCAGAAATTAAATTGTGAAAAGGAATAAAGTTTAGAATATATTCTGAGAATATAACATGGCAATCATAAAAAAGGAATAATAACCCTAAAGGACTGAGACGCAACTAGAACCTAAGTTTATACCTCCTTGTATTTTTGCTTATGAATTACATGGGAGAAGTTCCACTATTTGCCACAGTCCTACTTTGCCAAAGTCCATACTTTTTTTCCCTGGCTCTTACCTTAATTCTAAGATGCTTTCAATTCTTTGAGAAAAGTTGTTTTCTCAAATAGAAAAAGTTGAAGGCAGCTCTAAAAAAGGGAATCAAGAAAATAACAATTGATCCTGAAGTTAAGGAACTGAAGATATATAGGCTCACAAATTGGTTGGTCACATATCAATTAATTATACTTCTTATTTAAAATAAGTTTTAGGCTCAGTGTAAGACTGAAGACAAACTATATATGCAGATTATAAAACTCTCAGGGTACATAAAATGTTAAAAGTGCTGTAAATTTGCTAAGCATTACTAGTATCATTTGGAATAACTCTTTAGGAGAAAAAAGTGTCATTATCAAACAAAAAGTTGATGATTTTATGGTCATTATATATATTAAACATTTTCTCAAATTGTTTATAATGGTCTATGTTAAGGACTCACTAAGTTATTGAAAAGTTCAACTGAGATAATCTCGAAAGTGCTTTAAAATGAATTAAGAACAATGAGATTAATGTAAATTATTTGCATATAATGGATTTAGAAAAGCCACACTCATACAGTCTGTTCTCAGTTAAAAGCAAATATAGGCCATCAATTTCTTGAACAGTGAGTGAGCTACATTATACAGCAGTTCCAGGTTCATTTGCCCTGCCACCCAACATAGTTCAAATTCCACTTTCCAAGGAAACATAGTTCAAGTTTCACTCTCCAAGGGAAAACCAACACATTTGAATGTTAACTTCAACTAAGCCAAACCAGAAAATAAGTTTACTTTAGAAAATACAGTGTTCTTCAGAAAATACAGCGTTCTTAATCAAATCTGTATGACATAGGAAGGTCCCTGAGGTTATAGATCATCTCTGCCGTCACTTAACTAGGAACAGGAAGAGAGAGTTGACTGAAATCACATTTTTACCCATAGAACAATACAGCATTTTAAATCATATTTCTCAAGGGCCTTTGTAAAGTTCTCTTTAGAAATTGACAGTCAAGTTAAGTTGAACTCAAATGTAAAACTGTATTGAATAATTAGGTATCTAACTATCCATTGCTGACAAGAACATTGAGTTTGTATATACACAGATAAGTGAGAAAATAGACTAGTAGCAGCAAAATAGCCAGCTGTAGCAGACTTCACTTAATGTGTCTTTACTCTTGCTGTGCCAGTTATATTTGTATGTTAACCTCTACTAAAGAATGTTAAATGCATTGACTCTTTTATTTTTTTTGTCTCCCTCAGATACAATTTATAAAAAGTTGATTATTTCGAGATGGTGAAGTTGGTACTGAAATAGAAATAGAAATCTGACATTCACTGGATGCATGTAGTCACCATAAAAATGTGCTCAGAATACTATAAAATATTCTGGTTAGAAAGACTGTAGCCAAAGAAACATCAAAAGCGACAGCATCTAATACAATTAGTATAAAACGGTATTGAAAATCTATCAATAAAAATCAATGCATCAGCTCTGGAATCAAAGAGGTCAACAGTAACCATCTACTGCTCTTCTAAATTAATTTTGCAAATTGAAACAAAACCAACAATTTGTACTGGGAAATTTCTTTGTTACTACCAACATGTCGCTAGTTCAAGAGTTGCTATATCAGGCAAAAAATTGCTACAAGTAACCCACCTCTTGTTCAACTCTAGACTGAAAAGGCATGAATGTCATGAGCTTCAAAACCCTTCTCCAAAAATTGGGAGCATTCCTGGAAATATAGGTATAGCGTCTCATTTAGAGCAAAGAGAAAACTCAATCCACCTAAGGAAAAGTTTCTCAGACATTTGATCTTTGTGTCTGCAGGAAATTAAAAAGAAAAAATTGAAAGAGCATTTGTACTCTGTAACTGGTTCAACCTTAATGGAAGGTATTCACTAACTGAGCAGAACACCAATACAAGCTTTTGGAAAAATGGCACGTTATTTCATAAAGAGCTTTGCTCAAGGTAATTTACTCAAAACAGGAAGGCTTATTTAAAGCTGCCACTTGGAATTGTATAAAATCAAATCAACTTCATAGTTCCTTTCATTTTATTGATGTTTCTTCAGCTTTTATATTTTGTGCATTTGAAAGAACAAAAACATCTATGAGACATATCAATTCTAACTCCACTTTAAACTCAATTTTTATCTTTCGAGGTTTTTTGTTTTGTTTTGTTTTAAAGAAAAGGTTTGTTTTCATTTCAGGCACTCTGAATATAGCAATAGAAATCATTGTATCAGAGAATACTCTGTCAAATTTTCAGCATTTCACTAGGATGTCGGCAGGGAGCCAAATAACTTGTTCTTCCTGTAGGAAGGTAAAAATGATTATATTATTGGGCACTTATATTTACAATGAAAAGTCCAGAAAAAATGAGGCCTCAATATGGTCTATGAAACAAAGATAAAAAACTCAGTTTTTATCTTTTGAGTTTCTTTTTTCTTTTCTTTTTTTTTTTAAAGAAAAGGTTTGTTTTTATTTCAGGCACTCTGAATACAGCAATAGAAATCATTGTACCAGGGAGTACTCTGACAAATTTTCAGCATTTAGGTAGAATGTGGGCAGGGAGCCAAATAACTTGTTCTTCCTGTAGGAAAGTAAAGATGATTATATTATTAGGCACTTGCATTTACAATGGCAAGTCCACAAAATGTGAGGCCTCAATATGGTCTGTGGAACAAACTGTGCTAAGAGAGAGTGGCAGCAAATTTTATGGCAGATTTTGCCACCAGACCTCGATCTGTATTATGCTTTGGGACTAGATCAGCTTTCCAATTCAAACACTTCCTCATTTCCATCTCTAAACATTGGACGATCATTGCTCTGCAACTAATATTCCATTTGCTTTCATTTGTAGTTTCAGGGTATTTCCTGGTAATCATTACATTTCTGGTAACCATAAAATAAGTACATAAAATAAAATAGCTGATGAGAACTTTGCCTCATTCTTTTTTATCTGTTAGAATCAAAATTTAGAGAAGCAAAGCATCAGAATCCATTTTTAAAATTTGCCTGGCACCACTGAAAACAAAAATCCATATTCCATTGTAATGCTGATATTTTCAACTATTTTTGTATCATGTGTAGCTGCCTTATAATTTTCCTACATTCTCGAGTATTAATTTTCAAATGATTTTTCACTTTTACTTTTGAATTAAAACACAATTGTTTTCATCTTGTCTACATAGATTTATAGCTTCATATAGTTGCAATCACAAAATTTGATACTTTTAGTAAGATTACATTCATCCAACAAGGGACTATATCCAGAATATACAAGGAACTCAAACATCCCAACAGCAAAATAGTAAATAATCCCATTAAAAAGTGAATAAAGGGTTTCAATAAGCATTTCTCAAAAGAAAAAAATACAAATGGCCATCAAGTACATGAAAAAATGGTCAGCATCACTAATCATCAGGGAAATGAAAATTAAAACCACAATGAGATAGCATTTCACTGCAGTTAGAATGGCTACTATCAGAGAAACAAAAAACAGATGCTGGCAGAATACAGAGAAAAGGGAACTCTTATAAACTGATGGTGGGAATGTAAATTAACACAGAGGTCTGCTTTTGTGTTTTACCAGATGTATATGTATCTATAAATAACATAAAGTATTGTTTAAAGAGTTTGTGCTTATATTTTAACATATCATGTTCTTTATTTTTATATAAAATTTTGAGTTATATTCATGTTTTTTCCAGTAGTTATGATTCATCTATTTTAACTATTATATAGTAGTTCAGCTGCATGTTTGTCCATTTTCATACAGTAGTTCATAGCATGTTTGTTTCCCCATTTTCATACATACGCCTTTTTGATTTTTATTTCATTACAAACTAATTTTGTAATGTTTCTATTTGTAAGCTTGAGCATTTGTATAAGAGGTTCTTCATGATTCATACTTAATAGAATTGCTTGATTTCTCTTTACCTATAGTCTCCTTGGTATTATTGGATCTAGTACACTTTGCCAATTGAGATAATATGAAATTGTATTCCATTTTAGTTTTTATTTACATTTCCATGATTACTGCTGAGGTTTAGCATCTTTTTGCATATGAAGAGATTTAGTTTACTTCTGTGTGCATTAAATTTTCATAATTTGTTCAGTTTTCTTGTTGGGTTGTTTTTATTTTTCTTACTGATTTCAATGGTATCTGTAAATTATTGAAACTAATTCTTTATTAGTATTCTGCTTTGCAGCTTCTCTTTTCACTTTAATAGTGTATTTCATCATATACAAGTTTTCATTTTAATGTAATCTTAGTTGAAAATCTTTTCTAATTTGGTTTGTTATTCTTGTCACTTTTTAAAAAATTATTTCTCTCCCCTAACTTCAAACATTCTTCACCTGTTTTTTTTCCCTACAAATTTTCAGTTTTGCTTTTCACACTTATGACGTTACTTAGCAATTATTCAGTTACTAATTAACCTTGTTACTTGCTCAATTTTGCCAACATTTTGAGTTATTTTAAAATAAAATATTTTGGTGTTTTTAATCGCTAAAGTTTCTACGTAATTACCTTTTGCTCTTTAACTATATTTTATTTGTGTACCTTTTTTATCTTGTCTATATTTTCTAATGTCTTCACTTGGAAAACTTCAAGAAATCATGTATATTTATCCTTTTCTGATGTAAGCATTTCACACCAGTTTTGTGAAACTATTGCTTTATACACATTTAACAAGTTTGGACTCATTGTATTTTCATTGTTATTAGTTCAAATGTGTTTTAATCTCTATTATTAATATAACTCCTTATTTGGTGTGTGAATTATTTGGAAGACTGTACCTGATTATATTTTAATCCAAATATATTGGGAAGTATGTATTACCTTTCTATTAATTTGTAACTTTTAAATTTAACTAAATTTTGATTAATTCTATGTGACCCAAGAAAGTGATGTCACCAAAGTGATGGAGTTGGGTCTGGCCTGGTAATTCACACCTATAATGCCAGCACTTTGGGAAGCCAAGCCTGGCAGATAACTTGAGGCCAGGAGTTTGAGACCAGTCTGGCCAACATGGCAAAACCCTGTCTCTAGCAAAATATAAAAAAGTTAGCTGGGCCATGGTGGTGTATGTCTGCAATCCCAGCTACTTGGGAGGCTGAGGCACAAGAATCGCTTGAGCCTGGGAGGTAGAGATTGCAGTGACCCAAGATTGCACCATTGCACTCCAGCCGGAGTGACAGATCGAGAGTATTTCAAAACAACAATGACAACAACAAAATGGTGGAGTAGAAGCGATCTAATTTCACCCTCCTTGCAGAAAACAACAACAACCAAAAACCTGTCCAGTGCCAAAATTATCACCTCCAGTACTCCAGAACTCAAAACTGTGATAATCCCTGGGCCATAGAGAAGTAAACTGCATTGGAAGGGTAGAAAAAATGGACTCCTTTATGTGTTACATGCTTCCTCCAAACTGTCAGGCACTTCACAGAAAAGTTCCCCTGGAATTGCTCTTTCTAGAAAATGTGATATTGCAGCAGACAGCTGGCTTCCCCATCATCTTGGATTCCTATACAGAAAAGCTGTTTTTTCTTCAATCCACTGAAAGCAGCTTGAGTACCTTTAGGTAGAGGAACCCCTAACGGGCTGCTGAAAACACAGTGGAGGTGGAGTTAGCAGCCCCAGTGCACAAAACATGGGCACTGCTCTCCAGCTCAGACAAAGGAGATGCCAAATCAAAGACACAGTGCAGCACACAGCATGAACCCCTAGCCAGCCTCTCTACACAGCCAGTGAATCCCCTTTGGGCGCCTCCCGCAACTCCAATTCAGGACAAGTGGCACATCAAACTTTTGTAAAAGCTGAGGCAGACTTGAAATTAGGGCACCATGTAGTGCCAACAGGAGGCAGCAACTTAGGAATAAGGGAAATCAACAAACTGCACAGATCCTGTAAACACACATACACTAAAAAGGCCAAACCAACCCAGACACAAAAACGGTTTATGTCTTTGCACTGAAGGATAAATACATAATCCTTCAGTGCAAGGACATAAACAGATGTCCATTAGAAACAACAACAAACAAGGAATTATGACCTTCCCAAATGGACAAAGCCAGAAGCCAGTGACCAACCCAATGAGACAGTAATATAAAAACTCTCAGATCGAGAATTCAAAATAGCAGTTTTGAAAAAACTCGGCAAACTCCAAGACAAAATACAAAAGCAATTTATCAGATAAAGTTAACAAAGAGATTGAAATAATTAAAACAATCTTCGAAATGAGGAAAACACTGGCTGAAATGAAAAAAATCATCAGAAGTTCTCAGCAGAATTGATCAAAAACAGTGAGCTTGAAGACAGACTATTTAAAAACATACAGAGGATTAAAAAAAGAATGAAAAGTAATGAATACCTAACAGATCTAGAAAATAATCCCAGAAGAGCAAATCTGAGTCATTGTCTTTCAAGAGGGAGTTGAGAAAGAACAAGAGATAGAAAGCTTATTCAAAGAAATAATAAAAAGCTTTCTAAACCTGGAGAATTATATACGTATCTAGGTACAGACAGATCAGAGATCACCAAACAGTTGCAACCCAAATAAAACTACCCAAGTCATATAATTCTATATAATCCAGCTTCTTGAATATTTCTTACGTCATATAACCTATTACTTGGTAAAGTTTTCCAAGTGCTACACATACATAGTCATCAGAAATGCCATTTAACAAATGTTTCTAGATCTTCCCAGGTGTGATGAAGCTTATATTGCTTGTTTCCCCTGTCTCTATAGTGACTGTGACTCAATGCTTAATTGCATTGGCATGTAGCAGCAGCATGAAATATACTTTCAGTAACCCAGTGAGAGTTTGGGTGTTTTTGTAACTGGAGGATTATCAGCCAATGTTAATGAGATAGATGTGGGGTGATATTAGAGTCCCGGCAGTGAGAAAGGTGACAATCCATGTAACACATGACCAAAACACTTAATGAAACTATTAGGTGCTATAACCTGCTTAAACATGTATCTAATAAACTTGTGGCACTAGAAGAAGTATTTGAAAATACAAACAATATTGGCACATATTGATTGGTGTTTGCTGTGCTTACCTAGCTATTATGAAAGAGACCAAAAGAATATCTGCTTTTAAAAAATATGTTTTATCTTACCTATGCTACTGAGTCAGATTAACTTATTACTTGTTTTTGAAATCTTCTGTATCCTTACTAACTTTTATCTGGTTGATTATTTAAAACTCCATCACTATGGAGTAAGTATTTCTTAAAAAGAATGTAAAAAGTATTCAGCATAAACATGGTACAAATGGAATGTAATTAAAATTACATACTTCTGTTGATCAAAAGATACCATTAAAAGAGGGAAAAGGCAAGTGAGAGAGAGGATATTTGCAGTACAAAGAAAAAACACAAATGTTTTTGCAAATCAATCAAACAAAAGTCAAAATGAAGAAAAAAATGTAAATGATCTTTTACACTCCCCCACCCCAAAATGATATCCACATAAAAAAATGCACATTTTGAAAGGTCCTTAAAAAGATTAATTAGGGAAATATAAATTAAAACCATGGTAACATACGTAATATACCCTAAAAACGGTTAAAATTAAAAAGATGAAAAATACTCTCACATACTGTTTCTTGGAGTATGAATTTGTACCTCTTTGCAAGACAGTTTTTGCAGGATCAACTAAAGTTCAAAATATGTGTAATCATATGATGTGGCTATCTCAGTCACACTAGAGAGATCTCTGTGGATGCCAGCTTTATGTAAAGGAAATACTCTCAGTGCAGCAAAGGAAGGAAGTTATAGGCTTTTCTCATTGGTCCTCTCTTCCCTTCAGGAATAACTGTTCTGCACTGCTTGTTGTCTACTACCTTAACGTGTGGAGATTCACTCGGGGTGGCTGTCAAAATATTAAAGAAATGTTAGGGAAAGTTATAGATTAGTCTCAAACCTTTTGGAAGGCCGAAAGATTTTACTGGGATAGGCCAAAGGCGGCAGGTCCATTAAGTTAGGGAGAAGATAGGGACGATAAGAGGCTTTCCCAGTTGAAGTCTGTTTACCCCACATTTCTTTGTCTCCACTCTGTTTACTCATGTAAATTTTGTGCTGGACTGTCCACTTGGGGAGATCAAAGGGGAATTACTATGTATAGTGTTTACTGTGGGCCTGGAACCTCAAGTTTTTATCAGTCATAAAACCATTCTTTTTTTTTTTTTTTTACCTCTGAACTTTTTATTGGCCTCCTGCTCCCCAAAGGGTCCTGCTGGCTTAATGTCTCAGAACTTTGGTGTCGTTGGTCTCAGACACCACTTTGCCACCCACTGTCCGGCGGGTGGTGGTCTTTTGGATGGTTTGCATGGAGTAGCTGCTGTCCAGGGCATCACTAAGACTGAAGTCCTCGCCATCTTCCAGCAGGCGGCGGTAGGTGGAGACCTCAGCCTCCAGCTTGACCTTGATGTTCAGCAGAGCCTCGTACTCCATGTTAGCTGTCCGCAAGTGTGTTAACTTAGGACCTCTGTTGTAAAATATGACTGAATAAATGTAAAGATGGAGAGGGAGTCTTGGTCAATTGGCTGCATTTTGCCTTCTGAAAGCAGCCGACGACCATCCCTAGCCCACTTGAATCACTGTAATGGTGTGAGAGTGCATTCATTCCTCCGTCATTGAGTCAGGGTCTGCAGGCCAGACCTCTGCAGGTGGTGGTCGATGTCTCGTTAAAGTCATTGCATTAAATATTTAACTGCTTTTTAGTTGTTAAAAGTAGAAGTTTAAACCAATTTGTGTGAATCATTCATCTCAGCTTAAAGCAGATGTGTATGGAAGCTTTTGTTGGCTAACCACTGTGGCCATTTCATCTTCCTGCTGGGTCACAGCACATGTAGCTGCACTTGCCCTAGTATGATGTCTGACTTAGTTCCAGGAAATTTTGCCTGTAATCTAAAAAATGTTTGTACATAATTGGTTTGTTGTGTGTATGTGTGTGTTTTTTTAATGTCTTTTCTTTCTTTTCCAGGAGATAGAAGATAAATTGGTTTTTCCCGCTACATATTTGATAAAGAATACTTCTCAATTAAAAAAATTAACTGAAAAAGAGTTAAATTCCTAACATATTTCGATTTCATTTTGGGGGTTTGCAATGAGACCCTGCATGTGAACTTGCTTTTCTTGTGTTTTTACACGTTAATGATGTTAGAAAATGCTGTTCTTGCACATTGTTGAATTTTATGACAAATGCATTACAATGCTTTGGACTGCTTAATAAGATGCTCTAAGACTAAAGCTGTTCTTTAACTTAAAATTTTTATAGATATGGGCAAGCCAGTAAAATGTGCGATGGCCTAAATGTAAGACAATGGTAGTTTAGTTTCTCTTTAAAAATTGTTTTGGTTTCTTCGCATCTTATTTTATTCAGCAGAGAACCAAACTGTGTAATTTGTTTGATATTTTCTTGCTGTTGTTTTTGAATTTGAAGGCAGGGTGGACTTAACTAGAGAATCATTAAACAGCTGTAGACATTTATAGTGACTCATATTGAAACCCATTTAAAATTTTGATTTTTTTTTCCAAATTTTATCCCTTTGTTTTTTTTCTGTGATTGGTAACATGATTTAGAAGCTGAAGTTAATTTTTGAGTTACTCTTATTGATTTCAATTCTTCCTTACTTTTACCTTTGAGATGGCTAGTGCCTCATGTGCCTTTCCAAGCTACCGGACAGTTCTAGCATCCATTGCCACAGGAAGCAGGTACTTTCTTTTTCTATTCTTACCTGATTGTTTCCTGAACATTGTATATATTGAATCTAGTAAGCAGAGCTAAGTTTGTGAATAGTGGTCAATAATGGTTTAATACAGGGATATAGGGTCAGCAACTTTTTTTTCTGTAAGGGGCCAGATAGTAAGTATTTTCAGTTTTTTGGCCTTACAGTCTCTCTTGCACCTACTCAATTCTGTCTTGTGACACTAAAACAGCCATAAGAAATATGTAACTAAATAAGCATGACTGCATTCCATTAAAGCTTTATGCACAAAAATAGGCAATAAGCTATGTTTGGCTTGTGGGCCATAATTTTCCAAACATTAGTTTAAAAGATTATCCTTCCCAAAGTTGTATGCTGGGATTTTAACACATGACTCAGGGAAACGCTATAACTCAATGTCAAAGTGTACTTTAATGGTGACAATTTCAGGTTTATTGGTAGAACTGTTGTTAGTAATATATTTTTAAGTCATTCAGCATCCAGCAAATTGGATTATTAAACAAATACAGGTGCCAATGAAAAGTATCTCATGAAAAAATTTATATTTACCTTAAGCACTATATAAAAGTCTAACACTGAAGTTCAAAAAGAGCAATTCAAAAAAGAGTAATGATTTTTATTAATCTTTCCAAGCATTGTCACCTGATGGTTATAGTTGTTGGGAAACTTTAAAAATAACCGAAAGTATGTAATGATCAGATATGAGAGTTTGCTAAATTATTTGGATTCCCGTTTTTATAAAGCCTCACTGGCTTTGCAAAATTATTGCCTAATATGGGCATGTAAAGCCTAAGTTGTATGAGTGGAGAAATTATCTTCCCTAATATATCCACATGGAAATCCATATATAAGACATTAAGTCTCAGTTAGAGAGAGGAACACAAAAAGAACTTTCTGTTAACTAACTTTAATGAATAATTGCAGTTTTCTTTCTAACAAAGGAGCAATTCTTTCTTGGTTAATGTTTTTGTGTCTGTGGCTATATGTAGATGGTAAAATTACATTTATTTTTGCAATTCTAGCTTGAATAGATGTTTTTGGAACTTGTCAGAAATACCATGGTTTTTCAAATGAGACTAAAACTATTTTATTAAAAAGTTGTATGATGAATTTGAAGACTGTTGTGCAAAGGACAGATCCATGGTTTCAGACGATTTTTTAGAAAAAGTCCGTCAACCAATATTTTCTGCTATACTGTCACTTGTAGTTCTTTAAGTTTTTTGTGCATGTAGCATTGCAGCTGAGATATATTTGGCCATTGTAACAATATTCTTTTCTTCACTAAACCCAGGTAATTTAATAAGTTTCTTGAAACTACATAGAAGAATTGAAAGTATTATTAAAACATTTAGAACATCTAAAAAAAGCATATTCAAAGATTTCAGTGGTCACTCAGCAGGAAAATTCCATGTCTTATGCCAATATGATTCTATGAGCTTTTATAATACCAGGAAGGTCAGGATATCAGGTAATGTTTCAAGTCATTTCACAATACTTTTAAAGCTGTGCATTTAGTCTTGAAATTATTATAATCCTGACTTTTATTTTTCCTTAATAGTTCATACCTTCATTTATTCAATAAACACAATCTGAACCTACTTCATGTTAAGATTCAGGAAATCAGAGATGAACAAGTTAGATGTATTTTCTGCTCTTATAAAATGAGCACTGTAGTTGTCAGAAACAAACATTAAATAAGTATAGAAAGATACCTGATAAGTTTAGAATATGATAAATGCCTTAAGAAAAATGGGCACATGACATTAAAAAATATGACAGTTACTGAACCCAGTAGTGCCTAACAAATGAGGAACCCAAAGATTCCTCTATGAAGGAAAAGTGCAAACATGAAGTAGTATGTCATTGCTCTTCATTTTCTAAGGAAATTTCCTAAGAAATAAGAATTTCCTAAGGAATTATGGCTATTTCATGACACCAGAAATATGAGGGATTATATAAAATATTTCAAGATTTTAAATTCACAATAAAATAATTTACACTTTCTTTTATTTTTTAGGGTTTCTCTAATCCCATGGACATTCCCACAATGATGCTTCAGCCATATTTTAACCTCAAGAAACCCTAAGATCCCTCACTCCTATGCTGCTGTCAATGGGAGACTAAGAAGCACAGAGAAATAGGCCATATAAAGTCTACCTCTTTGAACACTCTGGTTTGTTGAGATGACAGATGGTTAAGTTCCTCTCTGACATCAACAAATAGACCCTAGGTTATCATGGAATTGTTTCCTTTGGAATGTCAAATTTACAGGTACCATATCACTCTTCTGAAATTGACCCACGATTCAGGGTATCATCTCACTTTTGATTTAACTACACTCCATATTCATCCATGTGTGAAAAACAGTGGTCACACTGGAAAGCTTATTCTTACTGTTTCCTTGCATATCTGAACACCTGCATCACATTCAAATCTAATTTATTGCCTTAATTTAATAGCTCAAAGAAACACTGTGAACAAGTCACACTCCTGCAAGGGCATGGAATACAGAATGGCAAGTATATCCACTCGGATTGCATTTTTCTACAAGTAACAGACAACCTGGCAAATGGTGGCCTAAATTACTAATCAGTTTATTTCATTCTTGTAAATAAGAAGTTGGCAAACCATGATTGATCTCATGGAGCCATGAAAATCCAATTTCCTTAAAGCTTTCTGCCTAGCCTTCCTTCACATGTAGCTTCCCTTCTCCAGTTTTCCCCCCGTGATTCTGGGTAAAAAGAAATTTCAAAGTTCAAACCCTAAATACAAATAATTCTTCAGGAATATCTTATCCAATGTATTTCACTTATAGTTTTTAGTTTTAGAAATGCACAGAAATAATGTGTGATAAAATTCCATGAAAATGTGTCTTTCAGGAAGCATAAAGTAAAATACCTATGATAAGAAAACAGGCACCATGGTTGAATTGGCAGTGTATCTTTTATTTGTAGTTATTAATCATAGGCATTTTCTTTGGTGTGTGTATGTGTATGTATATCTCTCCTATCTTGTGCTCATGTAGTCTTGATTAATTATTCAAGGCATCATAGAAAGCAATAAATATTTTTGTTTGGGAATGTAGAATTGCTTTGCAATTCATATAAGCATGTAGGTACCAGTAGTTTAAGTAACAAATATAAAAAGATTATCTGGAGCAATTCTCAAAGCCTTTACTACGTGAATGCACATATCGACTTTTCCAGACGACATTAGAGTATTCAGCATTTTCCATGATTCATATTTCACCATGGAACATTTTTTGCTACAGATCCTTTTACTGAGATCCTTGGAACGTGGTTTGAATAATATTGCTCTAACTTCTTTTATGTCATGAAGCTCTGATTTATTTTTTTAACATTTTAAGCATTATACTATTTAACAAAGTAAAAGAGATTGTGTTATTTGTTTCATGAATGTATGTCATTTTCATCTACAACTGCTACAAATTGGCACTTAAGTTAGAAAGCTATTTTAATACATTTGTATTAATCTAGAAGGCTTAACTAAGACTAGATTATATAGTAGTTGCTCAATAAATGCCCACTGAATAGTATCGTATACTAACTTCATTTCCAAACTGCATGGAAGAGTCAATCTAGTAATGCCTGGTGGGGTGGGGCAGGATAGGGTCATTGCTAAGGCTGTTACACACACATCATACTATGCATCACTTTTCTATATTTATCACTCCATTAAGTCTGTTCAAAACCAACTTTCCTATCTGAAATGACCAAGAATACAAATTGAATTCTTTAGATGCATATGTAATCCAATTGCTTGTTCTATTTGATTCACACACAGACAAAAATCTGTTTTCTTTCCAAATTGTATTTGTTGTCATTATTTTAATCTAGCATTTTGTTTCATGTTACTGAAATTCTCTGAATTAGACAGGAGGTTTATTTTCTCCTGACATTTCTAGTAAGTTACTGCTTCTTATGTTAGGCAATAAAAAACAGTTAAAGAAACAAGTTGAAGTATCACTATCCCCAGGTGAACATCCCTTTTAGCTATATGTCTATTTCTTTTGGACCCAAATTTTAGACAGTGCAATCTGTGGTTTATTCTTTTAACAGTTACCATAGGCTCACTGAAATGCCTGCTACATACATGCATGTTGAACAATGAATTGCATAATTGACATATTTATCAGAGAACTGGGAGGAGAGAGGGTGATCACATAAAAAGAAAAGCTTAGTTTGTATAAGACAGATGTTGATCAGGTGCTCTCCAGCATCATAATTAAATTTGTTGTGTTCCGTTAGGGTTGAAGGGACTAGAAACAAAATGTTTTAAAAGGAAATACTTACCTTATTTGAAACATTAATAAACATAAATTATTTCCAAAAGTGTTTATAAAAATTACAGAGAAAATACAAAATTATAAGTGATTCATTTTTTATCATTATAAAAAGGCCAGTAGTAAAATTGTTGAGTTTCTTTCTCCTAATAGATAATTTGCCATATAAAGTATTTAATTTATTCTCAGTGGCTTGTTATGGGATTCCAATTGCCTATTATTCCAGAAATGGTGAACAATCTTTCATTTAAAACAGGGAGCAGAATAGATTAAACATGAAGGGAAAATACACATGCAGTGAGGCCTTCAACTTTTTCAGCACTGTTCTGTTCTGTTCTCTTTTTCTCTCCCTCTCCCTCCCTCCGTGTATTTCTATTCCTTATATCCCACACTTTTCGTTCAGAACTGCTTATTTTTCTTTTTTTAAATGACAAGGGCCATTCCGAGCTTATTAAGTGGAAACCTGACCGACAGCATTGAAAAGGTCACCTGTAATTCAGGCTACAAGTGATAAAAATTTAGGGGTTAAGATCAACATAGACTGAGAGGAAAATTGAAAAAATAGAGATAAAGATTTATAGACATAAGGCTATTCAAAGAAGACCTAGTGCTGCCAGTCGCTGAAAAATCAAACTGATGACCAGAAAATAAGATCAGATTAAGAAATATGAGATTGGTAGGGCCTCCTGAGGCACAGTCAGGGGACACTGAAATGTATTTTTAGTGGATTATGAAGGGTCTGGGAATGGATAACTCTGAAATCCTTTTACACTACATCACAATGTGTCACATATTCCTTGAGGAACTCAATTACCAAACATCCCAGACAACATGAGTGGCTCTAGTTTAAGTGAGAGAAACTTTAAAAGTGACATGAAATGTTAAATTGACTTTTAGGGTTCTGGAAAGTATTTTATACAGGTATAAACCCTGATTTTCTTCAGCATGGAAAGCTTATATTTATAGAAAAATACACATTACCTGTGGAAAAAAATTAAATGGACTTTCAAGAAATGTTTAAGGATTGTTCTGAGCCCTTAACATGAGCAGACATACATTTTAATTTATGATTATTTAAAGTCTCCCAATTTTATTCTTCCTCAGCTTTAGTTCACTAGGAGAAGTGCTTAGGAGCCAATCGAAAGTAAACAAGTACAAAAAGTAAATGTTTTGAAGAATTTTTTATGAAGTGGGGGTCAGGGAGAGTTTTTCTTAAGAGAAAGAACACAATACGATGATTGAAGTAAGTGTTAGAAGAAAGAAATGAATTCACTGTATGAGCAATAATGTGCTGGAATAATATGCAACAAACACTTTTTCTTCAAACATAGTTGCCTAGGAATAATAGTAGATAACATTTAAATCCAAATTTTATTTTGTGAAATATAACATTTAAATTCAATTTTTGTGTGTGTGTGTGAAAGCAACTATCTTAACTGTCTATTCTAACAACAGCTCTACGATAGAAGGAGCTTTGTTCATTATGCTTCCTATGCAGATTCAGAAACAGAGAAATGAAGAGGATTAGCAATTTTGCCAGATCTGAGTTGAGCTGAGGTTTGAGTCAAGGCAATGTTGCTTCAGAGCTTTTAACAACTACATTTTATTGTCTCCTAAACAGATACTTCCTTTTTTTTTTTTTTTTTTTAACTTAATAGATCATGGAGGTCCAGACCTGGCCATAAACACTTTCCTAAAGAAGATAAACACATGGCCAACAAGCATATGAAAAAAGCTCAATATCACTGATCATTAAGAAAATGCAGATAAAAACCACAAAGAGATACCGTCTCACACCAGTCAGAATGACTATTACTAAAAAGACAAAAAATAACAGATGCTGGTCAGGTTGCAGAGAAAAGGGAACACTTACACAATGTTGGTGGGAGCATAAATTAGTTTAACCATTGTGGAAAACATTTCAATTCTTCAAAGAGCTAAAAAAGAACTACCATTGGACCCAGCAATCCCATTATTGGGCATTTCCTCAGAAGAATGTAAATCATTCTACTATAAAGACACAAGCATGCAAATTTTCACTGCAGCACTATTTACAATAGGAAATACATGGAATCAACCTCAATGCTCATCAATGACAGATCATAAAGAAAATGTTGTACGTATACACGGTGTAATACAGTGCAGCCATAAACAAGAATGAGATCTTGTATTTTGGGGGAACGTGGATGGAACTGGAGATATTTATCTTTAGCAAATTAACAAATGAACAGAACACCAAATAGTGTACGTTTTCACTTGTAAGTGGGAGCTACATGATGAGAATTTATGAACACGAAGTACCAACAGACACTGGGGCCTACTTGAGGGTGGAAGGTAGGAGGAGGGAGAGGATCAGAAAAAATAACTGTTGGGTACTTGGCTTATGCATTAGTCCGTTCTCATACTGCCATAAAGACATGCCTGAGTCTGGGTAGTTTACGGAGAAAAGAGGTTTGACTGACTCACATGTCTGCCAGCTGTACAGGAGCTGTGGCTGGTGAGGCCTCAGGAAACTCACAGTCATAGTAGAAGGGCAAAGAGGAAGCAAGCAAGTGTAAACATGGCAACTGAAGATAGAGAGAGAGCGAGAGAGCGAGAAAAAGTGCTACACACTTTCAAACAACCAGATCTCATGAGAACTCACTATCACAAGAACAAGGGGAAACCATCCCCACGAGCCATTCACCTCCCACCAGCTCCCTCCCACAACACTGAGGATTACAATTCCACATGAGATTTAGGTGTGGACAAAGAGTCAAACCATATCAACTTAGTGCCTGGATGATGAAATAATCTGTACAACAAACTCTTATGACAAAAATTTACCTATATAACAAACCTGCACATGTACCCGAAAACTAAAGAGTTGAAAAAGAATTAAATAGGAGTATAATTATAAGGCATAGTTTCTGAATTCTAAATAATTATTCATAAAAATTTTACTCAATATTTTTCTTTGCATATTCCCTATTAAAAAATAATAGACCAAAGACTACTAATTATAAAAAAAAAGCAAGCTGCTAATATTTATTGTGCCTTTACTCTTTGCCAGACCTTATTAAAGGCTTTACCTGTGTTACACTGTTTAATTCTCCAAATAACTCTAAAATGCAGTTACAGTTATTGTTTCTGAGAGAGGATGGAACTGAGGTTCCATAAGGTCAAGTAACTTGATCTAGGCCAGTAATTCTGTTTTTAACATGCTTATGAAATGTGAAATTTATTGAAAGACTTGAAAATTTATTAAAAGACTTCCCTGGTTGCAACTCCAGAGGATCTAATTCAGCTCAAGAATTTGCTGATGCTTCTGGTCAGAGGACTACACTTTAAGAACTACTGCTCTCTTAATGTGCTAGCAACTGTCTGAGTTCTGAGACTTCAACCAACACATGAAGACACAAAACATAAGTTTTGTGTTGTTTGTTCAGCAGATATTCATTGACACTGAATCCAAACCTCATTAAACTAAATTATTCATGCACCATGACCGACAGAATTTTTTAAAAAGACATTTGCCTCTAATCCTAAAGAGAGATACTTAGGTAGCACATTTTGGTATATAGAAATTAGATTTCAGTACAAAATTCTACTCACTTTCTCAAAGCATATTAAATCAGCAAACAGTTTGTATCAAGCAACATTGCAAATGAATTAAAGTTTTTAAAAAAAGAAGAAACTTTAAAAGTGAGAGATTTAATAGATTCCCAAATTGAGAAAGCTAGTTAGTGCCAGGTTCTACCACACCCTATTCTCAGTTTCCTTGGATGAGTAGTATGTCAACAATTCCCCTCGATCCTGCAGTATAATTTCTCCCCAGATTTTATTTAGGTACGTGACTATCGATAATTAACAATGGAATTTAAATTCCCCAGGAACCCTTGCATCTAGACATGGGACCAAGGGTAAGTTCTAGTCAATGGGATGTAAGCAGAAATGCTGTGCATAATGTCAAGAATCAGTTTTTCAGAGAGATAATTTGTCTTTTTTCCTTCCTGTCTTTGATAACATCTTCAACCCTTCTAGACTACAGCACCTGCCAACTGAGCCTCACATCATGTCTCTAACTCTGGCTTCATCACATACCTTCTCTTTTAGTCCCTTTGGCTCTCAGGGTGAAAAAGCTTAACAAAATTGCTGATCTAGGTGCCTCGGCATAGTTTCTTTGCCATAGTCCCTTTATTATCTTATTTTGAGCCATTCCTTTCCTGCAAAGACTCTAACTGAATGAAATAATACCTACCTCATAAGCTTTTGGTAAGGTTTAAATAAATTAATGCATATTTAATACATGAAGCTGTGTCTAGTTGATAGTAATTATTCAAAAAGTGTTGTTAATTATTTCTCCATCCAAATAATGTTACTTATTTCTCCATCCAAAACATACAAACAATAGTATGTCCTTCATGAGGACCTCTTGTGGACTACAAAGGGAGCATCTGTAAAGTGTTTTGCTGTTTCTGACAAAACTACACTATTACTCTTACTCAAGGTTTTAATGGATTATGTGTACACAGAGTTAGTTTGTATGAGCTTTGGAAAGATGAGAAATTCAAAGTAGAACAGTGAAGGAAGGAAAGTGTGTGTCTCACTAATAAAATATGTATTAGTTCCTGCAATCAGATTATGAGTGATAATGAAGTCCAGTTTTTACCCTCAGACTGATGGCTGAGAAATTGCTGGTGTGGCAAGCAAGCAGTGCGATTGCTAACTCTGACTGCAAAATGGCAGACCCATTTGCTTGGGGGGCAGGAATGACGGATGGTCCACATGGGAAGCACAAAGTCATCCATGATCAAAGTTCAGAGAACAAAGAGATTATCAAACTTACTCTAGTAACCAAAAGGTGATGACGTTAGAGGAAGAATCAGAGTTTGAAACAGTACTTTTGGTAGAGAGGACTGATTTCTAAGAAGGTCCATACTCATGTGATACAAAGGCCGTTGGCAGGCCCCAAAGAACAGTAATTGCCTCCGTTGGGCAAGTGGCTGAAGTTCACCAAGCAATGTGGTCCAAAACTCACATAGACACTATGCCTATCTGCAACCCATGATGCCAGGAGAGATGCATCTCCATGGCAGGGGACAGTGAACAGAGAGGAGCCAACATGGAAATGAGAAACAGAGATATAAACAAATAAACAAACAGAGGGACAGAATCAGTCACTCTGGAATATGTGACAGAGTAGAAGCTAATTACCTCTTATATCTGGATATTGAAATTCCAATTCTAGGCTCCGGACTCTACTTCTTTGAAGGTTAGAAATATCAATATCTCGGTTGGAGCTCAGATAGAACTGTTGTGTGTTGAATTGTACCCTTCCAAAATTCACATATTGAAGTCCTAACTCCCAGTATCTCAAAATATGACCTGATCCAGAGGCAGGGTTTTTATAGAGATAAGCAAGTTAAAATGAGTTCGCTGGGATGGGCTTTAAGCCAATACAAAGGAGAAATTTGGAGACAGATTCACACAAAGAGCAATGCATATGAAGAGAGAGTCAGAGATTGAAGAGATGCTTCTCCTAGCCAAGGAACACAAAGATTACCAGGAAACCTCCAGAAACTAGGCGAGAAGCAGGGAAGAGATTTTTCCTCAGGACCCTCCAAAGGACCCAATCCTTCTGACACCCTGATTGTTTAATTCTAGCCTCCAGAACTGTGAAACAATACATTTACATTGTTTATGTCACACAGTTTGCAGCACATTGTTTCAGCAACCTAGAAAACTAATGCAGAAGCTGATGATAAGATCCCTGTATTAGTTAATCTTTTTTAAAACATAAATGATAAAAACAAAACAAAATCCCTCATATGAACGTAACTCTAAATGAGAAATGTGTAGGATCTGTAAAATGAAACTCTCAGGAATAGACATATTCTGAACATATTTTGATTCGGGTGGTTAAGTGATACTATCAGGAGGTTAACTCTAACTCTGGCTCTTGCTGCTACTTGTTGCTTCTGGGTTGGTTTTTACCCTGGTGAGATCTCTTCAAATGAAAATAAGATGGGACTTAACAATTCCAGCTTTAAGAGAGTGGCAACTAGCAAGTAAAGAAAGTTAAACAACCTCTTCTTTCCAAGGTTCATAGCAACATACGTTTTACCTCTCATATTATCCAATGTTACTTAATTATTGTCAGTTATTTTACACAAGTGGAAACAACTTGGAAAGCTGTTTAACCAGAGAGGTAAGTGGATAACAATAGTTGAAAAATTGGTAATCTATTCAGTGAGATTTCTCTTATTTCTATATAATTCTCTGTTGCAGAGGAGATAAATATGGATATTTTTATTTGACTATGAAAACCAAGAAGCAAAAGAAACAAATTACAGATAAGATATAGATTGTGAATTTTTTCCTAACCTTATTTAAGGTATAGTGGTATTTCCAAAAGTATCTCTTCTTGAAAAGAGGAAGATTTGATTGTTTAAAACATTTTGTAGATAGGTTAGAAATCCTAGATTTAGCCACTAAAACAACAGAAAAAAATCATTTAACATTTTGGGAATCCATCTATTCATATGGAAATGGAAATGCCATTTGACCCAGCAATCTCATTACCGGGTACATACCCAAAGGATTATAAATCATTCTATTATAAAGACACATGCACATGCGTATTTATTGCAGCACTGTTCACAAGAGCAAAGACTTGGAACCAACCCGAATGCCCATCTATGATAGACTGCATAAAGAAAATGTGACACATTACATCATGGAATACTAAGCAGCCATAAAAAAGGAGAGTTCATGTCTTTTGCAGGGACATAGATAAAGCTGGAAACCATCATTCTAAGCAACTGATACAAGAACAGAAAACCAAACACCACATGTTCTCACTCATAAGTGGGTGTTGAGCAATGAGAACACATGGACACAAGTAGGGGAACATCACACACTGGGGCCTGTCAAGGGGTGGTGGGCTAGTGGAGAGATAGCAGGGGATGAGGGGCTAGGGGAAGGACAGTAGAGGGTGGGGGATTGGGGAGGGATAGCATTAGGAGAAATACCTAATGTAGATGACTAGGTGATGGATGCAGCAAACCACCAAGGCACATGTATACCTATGTAACAAATCTGAACATTCTGCACATGTACCCCAGAACTTAAAGTATAATAAAAAAAAAAATAGTTACATAGTCTGAGCAGGGACATGGATGGAGTTGGAGGGCGTTATCCTTAGCAAACTAACAAAGGAACAGAAAACCAAATACCACATGTTCTTACTTATACATAGGAGCTAAATGAGAGGGGAACAACACGCAGTGGGGGCCTATCTGAGGGTGGAGGGTGCAGAAGAGAGGGGATCAGGAAAAATAGTTAATGAGTACTAGGCTTAATAACTGGGTAATGAAATAATCTGTACAACAAACCACCATGACAGAAGTTTACCTGTGTAACAAACCTGCACTTGTACCCCTGAACTTAAAATGAAAGTAAGAAAAAATTTAAAAATAGCTATGCTATGATTTCTGTGATTTATGAAGTTGGAGACACCAGGGATTTTATGCAGCCATTTTTTTTGTAGTTTGTATGTAAGCTTTCATTTTGAAATAATTTTGATTGAAAATTCGAAGCTAAGAAAGTATTAATTTTTAAAAATATTATATTGATCATAAAAGTCTTCAGTACTTGTTGCTGAGCACTTTTAATGTAGAATTTATGGAGAAGAAAATTAGAATTGTCAGCATAACTATGGTACAGAAACAAACTCTCTGAGCTACTTTTCTGTAATATACCTATGCAACTTAGGAAGAGGACATGATATTGGCTTATTGTTTAGCCCGTGTTTTAATGTCTCTTTGATTTTGGGTCCTTTAACTTGCAACAGATATATTTGTGAGGAAGTAGGGAATTAATAATAGGGAAAGAAATTGATTTGGCAAATGTATTTTGCAACTTCTTTATCAGATTCAATTGAATGTACAAGTCATTTTCCTTTAGAGAGTTGCTTATCTAATGAATTCCAAAAAGAAATTCATTAATGTGAATTAAATCATGTATTTCTAATGGTATTAGGGATAAAAATATAACAGGCCTTATCATTCACACAAAGATAATAGGTAACAGGTAAGGAGAGTAGATTTACAAAGAAAATGTATAACCTTCAAACAAAAGTGACCACCAGAGAGACACAACTATGTGCATGAGCGCTGCATACAGACAAGCTGATGGAACTGATAGGCATTTTAAAGACATCTGATAAAATTAATGGCTGACAACTCTGCACAGTAACTTTCCCTTGTGACCACTGCTTCTTTTCTTGGATGTATAATAATTGAGCCTTTTGAATGTGATGTATTTATCCATTTGTGAAAATAATATTACTCTAATATAAATTATTTTAGCTGAAAATAAAATATTTCTGTTCCCATGTTTGAAGGCAGAGGCTAAATAATATTTCCTTCAAAGGGCGCCAACATACACATACACACACCCATACCCTACCTTAGGAATGTTGAAACATAAGAAACAATTGAAAATTAATGTAAGTTAATTGGGAAAATTATATAGACCAATTATAGAGTCTTACTGAAAATCATTTATCTGCAAATATATTCATAGATGTGGACAATCTATAATAGGAAAACCTTATTCTGATTACTCTTCAATATATGAGATTATTTATACCATCTATTCAGTCTTCTACTGAATTCTGCATCACATTTGTATAGTAGATACCCAAGGAAAAATGTTCAGTTCCCCCTCACTGCTCCTATAATGAAATTAGTTCTAACGACAGAGTAATACATCAAATAAAAAAGAATCTATCTGAAACTTTCATCAACTATAATCAAAAAGCCATAGGAATGTATGTTGAAACACACATAATGTTTACTCCTTCAAGTGAATAAAAACAGAAAATGTGGGGAAAATAGCAGTCTCTAGGATAATACTTAGAGGAACTGGGTTAACATTTGCAATGAAAGCAATATAAGCGACACTGGGTCCTTAGAGACTAGAAACTATAAAAAGAGAAATTTCCCATCAGACTTAAGTAAGGAAGGCTGTTACCTATATGTAGGAACTAGGATATTTCAAGCTTTTAAAACAAGGAAAAGCATTTCACCATTCACTAAACCACTTAACCTGGATTACTTTCTGAACCCAATACGTGCTTTAAATTGTCCCTGGAATAATTTAGAAAGATGCTTCACAGAAAAAGAGAGCACTCAAGTTCTCTTAGGGCCTGGAATTATTCCAGCACTCAAGAAAGAATTAGATCTCCACTCACTCAATTTACCAAATCCATTGCAAATAGACTAGGGACTACAGATGTAAAAGTAAGCCGGTATCAGTGGAAGTTGACCATTTTCACTTAAATTGTTACACAAAAATCAAACTTTTTACTGGTACATAATATAGATAATTAACAGCATTTCAAAACACTTTGCTTTCCCTCCTAAGTTCCATATCTCCCAGGCTATCTTAGTGGCATCAGAAGATCTAACAACTAAAGATCAAAATTTCAAAAGAAGTATTACACCCCAATATGCTGATAAAATATTGAAACTTATCTTTATATAGTGCTTAGCAGTTATAAAAAGCATTTGCAAACAAATTACGTCATCCTCATAACTACATTTTGAGCTAGTGGAACAGGCATTATCACCATTTTAAAGACAAGGACATTAAGACCATGAAGTTAAATAAAATAATCAAGACTATTTTATTTTTTATTTTGTTTTTAATCCAAACACCAACTCGAATCAGATATTTTTTAAATGATAATACTGTTACAACCAAGACTCAGTACTCTCTATAGTATTTGTATTATGTATTTTATATATAATTACACAAAACAGCCATAAAATAATCAAATCCAGATATACTCTTTTGACTTCTGCTACAACTACACTTGTCTCCTTAAAACAGAAAAGGCAGTTAAGAAAAATGGGATACTCTTTCCTCAGACTGTGTTCTGGGAATAAATAAAACATAAAATATAAGCACCCCACTCATGCTTCTGATCCTCTCTTTCCTTTCTGGTATGGTAGTACTAGAAGAAAGAAAATCAGAAATTGGTTTGTTTCTGCAGCACTGGAGATGACCATGGATTGCTGGGGAATTAGGCACCTTAGCGCACTCAAAGAAAAGGAAGCAGGAAGCTTGGGTCTGGAAGCACAGCTTGCCCTATTAAGCTGGTTCATAGAGACCCAACCCTATCCCTTACAACTTCTCACTCAACAACTAGTTATTAAGTCAAAACAGTGGCCAGAATCTGACTAACAGTGGTGCAGGAGGAATGACTATCAATTTTATTTCCCAATGCATTCTTGCTGAGATAAAAATCCTCAAGAAAAGCTCTTACCTTGAGATTAAGGATGGAGATGTAATGTGACATTTGGGGCATTTCATTTTTATCTTCATGTTCAAAACACCCAAATAAATAAGACTTGTTTCAATGTTAAATAATTTGTGTAAAGAAGGCTCAACTTAGTTATTTGAAAAAGCAGGAGAGCTAGGAAAAGACTGAGATAAACTGTTTATAATTTCTCAATCCAACCCAAAAACCAATAATCGATTTCCTTTGAAGGCTGTGTATGTACCAACAATATGTCAAATTATATTCTCCTTCATTCAAAGACCATGACAGCTTTTTGTCTCGTGTGATCAAATTATCTTTTTTTTTTTTTATGAAAGAGCAAGCATTTATCTTCTTAATCACATCACCAAACTTTTTCGGGTTGAATAGATTCTATTTCAATCTTCTTAAAGATTTTTTTTTTTTTCTAGAACCACTGACTGCCTACAGACACATAAACCAGATTGTCTGGGCTTGAATTCAGTGCCACAGCTTGGGAAAGTCATCTGAATTATGTGTGTGTCTTAATTTCCTCATTGTTCAATGGTAATGATAGTAATCCTACTCTTGGGACTGGTAAGGAGGATTCAGTTTATATCAGTAAACTTAGAACAGTGACTTCTAATGTACTTAGATCAGTACCTCCCACAAAATAAGCTGTAATTAGTGTTATATATTGTCTTTACTTGTTGCTGTTATTTGTGTCTCTTTCATTCTAGGCCCATTCTAGAGCCATCATTCTTGAATACTTTTCTTAGCATTCCTAGGATAACTGCACTATTTCACGTGTTCCTTTTAGTTTCTCCATCATGTTTTCTGGAGTACAACCACAAATAAATTTCTTAGAAAGAATGACTGAGATAAAATTTCTGTTTTCTTGTCTGAAAACGACTTTATTGCAGTGTGAACCTTTAATGCTGAGTGGCTGGAGATATTGGTATTCTATTATTTTCTATTAAAACTCAGAAGACATTGCTTCTTTGTCCCCACTCATACTACATTTGTGATCAAAGTCTAGTGCCACTTGAATAGTTGTACACTTATTAGTGACATGTCATTTTTCTTTGGAAACTTTTTTATAATATCTTGGAATTTTTTAAACTTTAACCACTGAAAATTTAGAAGGTTTTATCAATATATAGGCCTTTCTTTTTTTTTTTTTCTGTAGGGCCTTGGAGGACTATTTAATCTAATGAATTTTTACTTTCTTCAACAATGGGAAATTAATTCAAATATTTCTTATAAAATATTTTTATCCATTTTTTCCTGATATTTTTATTAATGTACTTTCTTCTTTTTAAAATTTACTTGTAAAGGAACAGGATTTAATTGACTCACAGTTCCACAGGGCTGGGGAGGCCTCACAATCATGGCAGAAGGCAAAGAAGGAGTAATGCCTTACATGGTATCCAGAAGGAGAAGTGCAGGGGAGCTCCCCTTTATAAAAACCATCAGATCTTGTGAGACGTATTCACTACTATGAGAACAGCAAGGGAAAAACCAACCCCTGTGATTCAATTACCTTCCGCCAGGTCTCTCCTGAGACATGTGGGAATTATTGGAGCTACAATTCAAGATGAGATATGGGTGGGAACACAGCCAAACCATTTCATTCCCCCGTCCCTGACCCCTCTCAAATCTCGAGTCCTCACATTTCAAAACATGGGTTCCCAACAGTCCCCCAAAGTCATAACTCCTTTCAGCATTAACTCAAAAGTCCACAGTCCAAGTCTCATCTGAGACAAGGCAAGTCCCTTCCACCTATGAGCCCAAATAAAATACAACTTCCTGGATTAGTTTTTTATAACCAAGTTTTTAATCTCTTTTTCAGTCTTTCAATTTTGCATTCTGCCAGACTTATATCTGGGTATATGTGTTATGTGTGTGTATTTCTTTTATTTCAAAGGGATTTTTTCCTGGTCCCTAAATGTTGCCTGTTTATAGCATTTGATTCTAACTTTATAAATTTGTCTTTATATATCAATTATAATTTTTAAATTCTCTTATAATTCCTGAATTACCTTTGTAATTTTTGGTCATTTGAATTTGCTATTCTATTAGTCTTTCTCCTCATTGCTCTTAATTTTCTTCATTTGTCAAATTATCCTTAACCATTTGTTCATATTTTAAGAATTAGAAATTGGGATTATCTAAATAGTATGTATACATTTCCTCCATTGTTGTACATATAAATTCTTTTCCCTAAACAATTGCCTCTTAAAATGGAAAGTTTGGCTAGCTGCTTTATGAAAAGGGATGACATTTGTCAACTAGCAGACTTTACTTCAGGTCTATGTGGGTTATTAGTCATCAACTCAGAGGTCAGACTATGAAGGGTATTAACTAAGGGTGGCAACAGACACATCCCCAGTTCTAGTTCTCTTTTAAATATAAGTCAAAACTTCAGTTATCACTTCAAATAATTTTAAAAAGATAAATATACAGCTATAATATTTAGACTTCCTATGACTATAATATTATATACCGATAGTAACTGGTAAAATATCTTAGCAATCAGTAATCCTTTCAAAATCTTTCTGTACTACTCTATAGTTTTGTGTGCAGTAATTATACTCCCAATCACAAAATGAAAAAACTTCAGAAAAGCGCCAGTGTTCCGGTAGCATTTTCTCTATTTTATATATGTTTTCCTACTGAATTTCACATACTTTCAAGAAGGTTACTACAGAAGCCTTAAATTACTGACACTAACCACAAGGTGGCTAATATCATGACCATAATTGCTTAACCACAATGGATTATTACAGTACAGTGATATTTGGGAGAGAAGACTGTTCTATAGCTAACAACAAAACTGAGAGCTCGGAGCAAGCAAACTGTGTAATGATTGAGTAGTTAATGGCACATGCATTTGACGGAGGACCAAAGTACCTGTTGTGAAGCGATTGCAAGGGCATGCAATTGTCTAACTTTGTACAGTTGACAAGGATGCTGTATAACAGCCATCATTAGAGAAGAGGTGAAGGAAGGTGAAGGCAGTAGTGAATCATGCAGAAGGGAGTAGATTGAGTTGCCTACAAGGTGCCTCTATGGGCAAGTCAATGAGCATTTACTGAATGAGCATTTACTGGAGAAGTACAGTATAGGTAACTTCCTTAGTCAAACCTGCAATAGATTAGAAGAAACACGTTTCTAAAAAGCAGCATCAGTATCTTCAATACTAACATAAACCTCTTCATGAAAGACCACGTTAACTACGGAACATGGTTGGGAGTGTTGCGGAGGTGCTGGGGAGGTGGATGGAGGGGATGGAAGAGGCAATAGTCTTTTTCATGACTTTGAATATGTCTAGTAGCTACATGATATGAGTTGCTTTATGGAGGCAAATTAAATAAATTTTTAATAAAATAATATGAGGATCTATTGATTTTAAAAAAGCTTTCTCAAAACTGTATTGTAATAAGAGAGGATGTAAAGTGCATCATACACGAAATTTGCTAGTCATAAGTGTGTAAAAAGCTAGGTTTTTAGTTTTAGCTCTCGTTGTGTAGAAAAGAGAGATCTTAGTCAATTCACAGCATAGAGAAAACACATACCGAAGTCAAAGCAGAATTGTAAATAAATAAAAAGGACAGCTAAAAGAATCTTATTTAGAAGTGGTATCACAAGACTGGCTTTCATCATCAATCAAGACAACCGTCATCACAGTCCAAATAGCCTGGTAATGGTCTGCACACATGACCGCCAGAGATAAAGCACAAAGTCCCGGCAGCCCTTTCTGAATGGCAATCACAGGACCAGATGCCAGCCTTTGAAAGACCTTTTGTTAGCAGCAGGATCTGACTCACTGGCAGGGTTTTCAGCTTCCCTGGCAGCTTTGAAAGTTGCCTCTAAGTCAGTTATGTGATTAGGCTCTTCAGGGAGCCTGGGTTTGCTTATCTTTGTCTATATTGTATCTTTGAAGAATGCAGCTTCTCACAAAGGCAGGTGACTGTGCAGATCCCATAAGTTTGGATTGCTAGTTTTCCAGCAGTGAACTATCTCTTTTGTTAAACCAAAACATAATCAGTGTTCCAGAATATATTTACCTAAGCGAAAATTCTGGATCGCCAGAGAAAACAGGTTTCTTACATTTTGATTCTGGTTACCTGCTCTTTCTTCCTTCCTGGATTCTATTACCATTTTAGAATTTCCAAAGATTGTTCTTTATCTTATCACACCAATCACTTTATCTAGAATCCATCTAAAACTATGTTTTATGGGGAAAAAATGGGAGAGAAACAGAAGTTTAAAAGAATGGGAGATAAATAAATATTAAGAATGGTCATAGGAAATGTTTTATTAATTTATATCATCATAGGTGTTTTGCAAATGCATAAATCCTGAAGATAGATGTGGTAAACAAAAATTGCTTAAATCACATAGAATTGAGGAAACCAACAAATAACCTTTCTTATTAAGCCTGACACTGATCAAGATAAGGCCCCTACAGCCTGTATTTCTTTGTATTCATACCTGTACACATGGGAAATAAAGACAGTCATGTTTAGAAAGTCAATGTTGTATGCATCAGACCAAAATTTGATCTTTTTTCTATTTTGTTAGAATAAGTGACAAGTTGTGCTCTAGTAACTTGAAAGAAAGATGTCAATGTTACTTGCAAAAGAAGATCCAAGGGTTTGACAAAGTAATGAGATCCTAACAATGCCTGACTCTGAATATTTGACACCACATGTGTGTTCTATCTTGTCCTTACAGTGTCCCTAGTCTATTTTATATAATCCGCAGATAGTTTTCTTCCTTGTTAATATATAATTTTGGAGTAAAATTAGTAGAATTAATTTGATCATTTACTCAGGGCCCTTAGAGAACCAAACGTATACATGTACTATTATAATTGCCTTCAGTTAAAGTGTGATGTATCTTAAAGAACTTAAAAGAAATGCAAAATAATATATTTGGGATATAGGTTGCATAATTTATTTTTTATTACTACAAATTCAAAATAATACACCAAGGGTACATATGATAAAATAGCTGCTTAAATTAAAATTTCTCATATATAACAATTAAATTATTGTGGCTTTTATTAATAAAAATTTTCACCCTCATCTTCAAAGAGCCATTAACATTTGAACAACAGTGCATTTTGATTTATTAAAGTATGGGTTGTCACGAAGTTAAAAATGAAATAATAATACCATGCCATGTCGCTTTACCGTCAATACTATGGCATTACATGGCTTTTAGATAAATATTTTGTTCTCCTTTATCATCTGGCAAAGACAGTCTGCCTAGTTAGAACAGAGGTTGTTCTCACTGGCTCCAAGGGTGGAAGCAGATGTGTTCAGCCTTAGGATCTCTCATCCTTAGCCAAGGGTACTGAGAAAATTACAAATGAGACAGACTTGATCTTCAACCACAGGAGTCAGTGCCCATCAATCTTAACCATCAAACCATCCCCTGCTAGATTTTTCAGCCAAACCAGCTTGGGAGAAGTTTAAACAGAACTTTTATCCCATTTTCTTTTTTTCTCTTATATTATTTTTGCTGGTATCATAAGAAAAGGTAGGGAGAAAATTTAAATAGTAAGTCTTTATTCAGAAAATCTACTGTATGATCCCCAAAGTAAAGCTCTCAGCACTACAATTAACTGGGAATATTAACAGAGGACTGTCTAATGTGTGAGCTATAATATAACTTGAACATGGTTTCTTTAGAAAGCCTGATTTTAACATTTGGTTGAAGAAGAGAAAAGGCAATTGTCCCCTCAAAAGGGCACAGGCTACAGTACTGACACAGCTTTTCAATATAATATATTCTGAATTGACTTTCACAGACCTAGACATTTAAAGATAATACGGGTAAAAAAGAGCAGAAATTTTATGTTTCAAAATGTGGGAAAACATTTTTCTTTTGTTTTTAAAAGCAAAATTTCATCTGATTTGAATAATGGCAATTGCAACAACAAATACATTTTTAAAATTATGTTCATTTTCTTTTATTTTCATCCTATCCGATATGATTTTACCACTTTACATTATACAACTTGTTTATTTTTAAGCTCTTATTTCAAGTTGCTCAATTCCATCTAAACTTTGAAAAATAAGCAAAAACTCATTTTTTTGGGTATTAATATCAAATATGTATATAATGTTTTACTCTATTATCTTTCACAACTATCATGTTATTTGAACCTCATATAGATGATACAGGGTAAAGGAAAGGATTAAGTATCCTAGTCTTACACACATGGGAATAAATGTTCAGAGAGATTCGTCACTTTCCCAAGCTAGTAAGTGAAATTGCCAGGATCTGATAGTTTCCAGACCTAAAGCTAGAGATCCCTGAGCAGTATGTTCCAGTATTTTTATCTCCTCCGCTTGTAGGCTTCCAGACAGAGTTTATGTCCCATTAATCACCTAGCCAGTTGCCTCTATCTGTGAGAAACTTTATTCTTTAGACCTGTAGGCCATACACATATTGTCATTTTTATATGTATCCCTTAATAGAAATATAGTTGGAAAGTATTGCTACAGGCTACCAGTGTCTCCTAGAGACATTTACTTAAATAAATGTTCTCTATTCTAAATACATCTTAATGTTGACTTATTAAATCTTGTCATATGGCCTTACCTGAAGTGCATTTATCTCTTCAGATCATATACCAATTATTGACCTCATATCTCTTACTATATTACAAGAAGAAAAAGGTAATGGAATATCTCTGTATATACTTCAGGAAAATAGAGAAATAGATGGATTAATGGATGAATAGATGATAGATAGATAGACAGATAGATAGATAGATAGATAGATAGATAGATAGACAGATGTAGATACAGACTATGTTTGATGCTCTTTATCCAAATAAGTGCCCAATTAATGAGCTATTTTCTTCTCAACTTGAAGTTCAACATATCTGTGGATGCTGTGGCAATAATTAAGGTTCTCATACACCCAATAAAAGTAACAAAAAAGTAACTTTTGAGTATTGTTTTACCATTCACAATTTACCGGGCACTTTCATGTTTGTTTTCTCTTTTAAGTTCTCACAAAACTTTTGTGAATTATTCATTTTTCCATGATTATCCCTAAGTTTCAAATGAGACAGTATTTGTTTGTTAGATATAGGTCCTTTTATAATAACTTTATTAGCAGCTTAGAACTTCCTAAATGTTCTGAGGAATGATCCTGACTAGCCACTTCATTTCTGCCAAACTAATTCTTCCACTAATATTTATTATTTGGTTCCCTTTGTAATAACTTATAAAATTCTTAGAAAATACTGTTTTCTCTTTCTTGACTAACATATTCTGAGACTAAATGAGTTATTCAGCTATCCCTAGCAAGGGTCATTAGTTCACCTACATCCTCAGACTTTCAGAATCCTCATCTCCACCTAAAGTAAAGAATTTAAAAATGGACCACAGTTTTCAATATAAAATTTGCTTAATAACACAGAACTATTACAATACATAATTTCTACCAAGGAGAAAAGATGGTCATTTCATCACACAAAGACTTTGTAATTGGTGTTTCTCCATTCACAGTGAATTTGCTAGTAAATCCCCTTAAGATTAGAGGGTGACAAGCTCACAGTAGTGCAGAAGGAACACCCAGCGTCAAATGGGAATCGTGAGGACAGAAAATCACACGACCAGAATAGATTCAGAATCCTGGGCTGCTTTATCTACCACCCAACATTCTGCCTTTCAGCAAAAATAGTGCCATAATGTGTTCCACAGACCCAAATTCACACTCAATCCCCATTCTCACATAAATATTTCATATTAAAGAAACCTCTTCAGAGCCTCAGAGCCCACACAAGGTTCTTTCAAAATGACAGATGACCTGCCCTACAGAGACTGATTTCACTGACTTCTTCAGTGTAAGTTTTGGAAAGAGTACTCTGTGATGAATTTCAGTAACAACAGTTATTCTGCTGTTCACAAGCCTAATAGCCAGACAGCAATGAAGAGCCTTGACACCAAATTCCTAGCCTTAGGTTCAGCAGTCAGGATAGCAATCTCCTTGAATGTCTGGTAGACATCTTCCCCGCCTTAGTGCTTGATATGTGGCAAATTATTAACTTCAGAATTGTCAGACTGCCAAACAAGGGGAAAGCACCCTCTGAAGAGTGCTTGAGATTGAGAATGCCTTGTTTTTAATCTTAGTCAGGGACTTTTAGGAACTTATACTCTGACCATTTTATTAAAGAAGTTAACAATGCTGACCTAAAAACATCAATAGTCTCAAGACAGTTCTTTACCAAAATGTCTGTATTCTTGGACAGACACCAAAAGCCTTTCATCTTTATAAACTTTCAGCACTCCTAGATCCAACAGCAGACACATTTCCACTCCTTATTCTACCAGATGCAACATAACAGAAAAGCGGTAGAAAGAGAGAAGACAATGGATCAGTATTTACAAAGCATTTTCCTGTTTTATCCACCCATTCATTCATTTATTCAGTTACTCATCAGTATTAACTGGGCATTTATTATATGCTAGTCAGTGTTTTAGGCACTGGCTAAGGAGTGGTAAGATAAAATCAAGTTCTATAAGCAGATACAAGTCTAGTGGGGTTATAGGGAGGGTGTGTGTGTGTGTGTGTGTGTGTGTGTGTGTGTTTAAAATAATATTAATAGGTAATCATGAGCGAGATATAATGTAGGACTTCATAGCCATAAAATAATAAAAATTACACTCACATACTTTTCTAGGTTTGATTGGAAGCTAATGAAAATATCAAAGCAGGAGAAGAACATGATCAGATTTACTTTGTAGACATATCTCTTTGGCTATGGTGTGAAGAATGTGAGAAAGTACAAAAGTAGAGCAAATGGGAGTTCAAGATGTCAGTGTTGGAGTGAACTAAAGTTATTTAGGGCTAGGGTGAGATTGTCAAAGGTGATGAAAAGTTTACCCATTTTGAAGAAATTTTGAAGTTAGATCTAATAGAAGTGAATGTGGGGCTTGAAAAAACAATCCGGAAAAGCTCTTCAATTTGTCTAAACAGCTGGATGGCTGAAATTAGAAGAACTAAAGGGAGGGCAGTAACTAAGGGTTCTACATTTGGTCTAGAATTATGAATGTCTTATAGATATCCAATGGAATTATTACACTGGCAGTTGGATATACAGATCAGAGAGAGGTTAAGGATGAAGTTGCAAATTGAAGATTCATCCAACTACCACATCGGTGATATGTAAATCTACGAAATTAAGTAAAATCACTATGGGGTGAGAGTGTACAGAGAAGTGAGGTCTAAGGGTTGAACTTTGGAGCACTTAGAAATGCTAAGTGAAGAGGACGAATCATGAAAGGAGACTAAGTCATGAGCAAAATAAGAGGAAAATTGGGATAGTGTGTTTTTTTGTTCCTATTTATTTTGGCTACAAGAATCATTTTGGGGAGTGTCTGATGGTGTTTTCTCCAATAAGAAGTTACTAAAGTTCAACTACTTTAAGATGGCCTCTGTTTTCCATATTTACATCTCTGATATCAGTATGCATCTTGTTATACTAGCACCTTCAGATTGCGTCATGATTAAATTGGCAGAGTTTTTAACACTGGTACATAAAATAATAGTGCATTTTGCAATTTGTATTCAAATTTCATTGGATCTAATTCTTTTAGGTCTTTTAGATCCAACGAAATTTAATAAGATGACATACAACAAAACACAGGTTAGAGATATTTCTCTCTGTTTCTCACTGTCTCTTGATAATCAAGCATTTGAATACTTAAGTATTCTTGAGAATTTCTTAAGAGTAAATTTATTTTCCTAATAGAAAATAAGTAGGCAACAAATTAATAAATTCTTGAGAAGAAGGATAAATTCCCATGGTGTATTACCTGTATGTTTATCATTGCATGTAATACTTTATAAACTGAGGATGAATATACAGATGTTCCTTAAATTACAGTGGGGTTATATTCCAATAAACCATCATAAGTTGAAATAGTATGCATAAAAATGTATCTAATAAACCTAACCTACCAAACATCATGGCTTAGCCTTACCTGCTGTAAATGTGCCCAGAACACTTAGTAGCCTACAGTTAGGCAAAATCATCTCATGACACAGTACACAGTAGAGTGTTAGTTATTTACATTCATGACTGTAGCTGACTGGAAGCTGAGGCTCACAACTGTTGCCTAGCATCTTAAGAATGTTACACCGCAAATCCCTAGCCTGGGGAAAGATCAAAATTCAAAATTTGACATACATTTTCTACTGAATAAATACCACTTTTGTACCATTATAAAACAGAATAATTCAAAGCCAAACCACTATAAACTGGGAACTATCTGTGTTAAGCTCCGATTATAAATCCATCAAATGAAAATTCACTTTGTTATTTATTAAGCAAATACATTTAAACTATTCTTGTAAGTTTCACAACTAAAATATATCTTGATAAAATGTCAATGAATACTTTCAATTTACTAGAAATAAAGAAAAGTTATGGAACATGTAAGAACATTGATAACTTCTGTTCACGGTAATTTTGCAACACAGTTGTATCTTCAAATCTTTGATAATTGCTCTTATAATGAAAATTGGCCTTGGAAACTAATATAAACTATACAGCTATCAAAAATTATTATATAACTTGAAGTAGTAAACAACTCATTATTTTACCAAAAAGTAGTAGCCAGTATATAGTCATTGTATATTTTTCATATACAGGAGGTGCTTTAGCATTGTATCAAGCTGATATTTCTGCCTAAATTAAATATGGAAAAATTATTAGCAAAAATGTGAAGTGTATGTATATAAAAAATACCAATATTTGCAACTCATTTCTGCTACCAATAGTTTTTAACTAGAGATAAATGAATAGGATACTGCTGGATTAGGGACTGTTTTACAATTTTCTTGTAGTCTGTTTTCATTAGGTTGTTAAGTTGTTACCATTTCAAGCTGAGGATGAACAATTACCCTGGTTTAACATTTTGTAAACAAGTATTCATGTCAGTGACACTAAATTGTTCAGCTGCAGTAATGAGTCAAAGATCAATTAAGCACAAGTTCCATAATGGATCAAGGCGCAAAGATTTTTTCCCCCCCAATCCATTTGAATTTAGAAACAGACAACCTGGTTTAATCTGTCTTCTGAAACGCAAGGTCAGCAGACTGGAGGATATCAGCTGCCACTCTTTTTGACATCTCCAATCAATCACCCTTGATTAGCCATGAAATTGGACTTTAGAGTTAAGAAAATGATGTTTCTCACCTCCTCTACTAATGCTTGAGATGAAAGCAAAATGCATCTTGATTTTAAATTTTAAACAAATTGTGAAGTCCAGTTTTCATGCATTATTCAAGCCTTGTCTGTAAGACCCATGAATTCAGTTAAAATGTATTTCAATGAAGAGCTAGACAGCTTTATTTTCATTTAAAAATGGAATTACATTTTAAAATTATAATGTAAATATAACTTAAAAATATATATCTCACATAATTACTTTTATTCAATCATATTTATAGCTAAAGAGAACGTTATTTCTAATTAGATGAAATAAAAAAATTGTCCGCAGGGTGTTTCCCCAATGACCATGAAAACAATTTGCATTTCAGGGATTAGAGTATATATTTGTATTAGAAGAGCAATAAGTTCAAATGAAACCCAGACAATCTGACTACAAAGCCAAAGCTAAGCAGAGCATAGGGAGCAAAACTATCTAGAATATTTGGCGTCATGCTCATACAAAACCCCAAAATGGAAAGGGGTCACTTTGTTGAAGTTGGCCTCTGTGTGTGTGTGTGTGTGTGTGAGTGTGTGTGAGTGTGTGTGTGTGTGTGTGTGTGTGTGTGTCTACCAGAGATTCTTTGTTTTCTTTCTTTGGTGATGTTTTCCTGGCATGCCTAGATTTGTTCTATGCAATGGTTATGTAATTAACCTCCGAGTATGATGCCTCATTTCCTTCTCTCTGACCTGTCATCCCATTTCAGGCATTTTTTTCTATGACCTTGGCCTTGTTCTTAGTTTTGCCTAGGTCATGTTATCATAATCCACTAACATATTTTATTTGAATAAATCCATTTTATTTTACTTAAAGTATTGGGTTGTATGCTTCAACTCCCATTTAACACTTGTGAAAAATCTGCTTTCAGCATATTCTCTAGCAGTAAAATGGGTGGTCTTTTGGAGTATTTGTATTTAGAAATTTAATATACTTCATATTACTAAAAAAAAGGTATACTTTCTTTCATATTTTATTTCTGCCAAGAGGTGGGTTCTATTACCTGCCCACACGTTTCCTATTTGCTACTACTTAGTATTATTAGAGGAGTTCCTGCTTCAACTTTTGGGAACCTTGCTTGCTAGAGATGCCATTTCCTATACCTCCCAATAGGTGATTTATGAAACAAAGCCATAGTTTACATGCTTACAAAATGTTTATGCAGGCATTTCTTCATGGCTTCTACAAAGCACATGAAGATTCAAATTTTCCTTGTGAATTGATTTATAGAGTTATTACCTATGAAGACCTCAGGAAATTAGACAATCTTAGAGGTCCTGCTCCCTAGGATATCGATTGAAAAGTGTTCTTTTCATTTCCAATGTTGCAGACACAATAAATAAAGTGGCAAAATGATGACAGAGACACAAGTAACCTAGTATGAGTCTTGTAACTGGGAAAAGAAAAGATAAATCTTCCAGAGTCATATTTTATAGGGTCATTTTCATTTAAAAAATTACTTCTGGGTATAATGCTAAGGTAAATTGAGTAGTCAGGCCATTGTATTATAAGTACCAAAAACGATAAAAGGAAAACAATATGGCATTGGGTATCAATATGGGTCAAAACATAATGAACTCATTCTGGAGCAAAAAAGTAATCCAAAGATCCAAATGAGGATGACAAGTCATAGTGAAAGACATAGTGAAGTAGAGTCAAATCTACTAAGAAAATGTCAGCAAGGGTAGCTACAGAGGTTGAATAAGTTCAAGAGAAAGATAAAAATGTTACCAGTTAAGATAAAGGTGCCTGGGAACACTGTCTTCAATGACCTAATGGGTGCTTCAAATTCCATCTGCCTGTAGCTTATAAGTTACTTTTTGAGGATTGAATAACCTATAGCCTTATCAACTACATGTATGACTATCTCCTAGAGAAAATAGAAGAAAATAAGAGCTCTTCCATCACTGCTTGAAGGTACGTTATCAAATGCCCCTTTTTCAGATTACAGTCATTGATATTAATTAAGTCATTAAACATATGAAACTTTTTCATTGGTAGAATAAACCATAGGCTTGGATATATAAGCAATCTTCAAAACATTTGTGAAATATGCGTATCATGAAACTGTATGGATTTCCATTTTATTGCACCAAAATAAAGTCCTGCTACCTTATTATGACATGTCTGAATAGAATACAGTTTGAAACACTAAGAAGAATAACACATCAGTTTGAAAAGAGCCCCTATAAAAGCAACATTAATTTGCTAAAATTGAAGCAAGAACAAACATCAAATGTATGGTGAAGCTTGAGTGGATGAATAGACTCATTGATTCTTTACAAAAAGCTTATGGGAACAATGTCTCAAATAAATCAGCAGTTTATAGAAACTTATTTTAAGAGGGGTTGAGATGATGTTGAAGATGAAGCCTACAGTGGCAACCCATCCACATCAATTTGCAAGAAAAAAAAATCTTGTCTGTCCTTGAATTGAATAGGACTGGCAATTCATGGCAGAAACAATAGCCAACATTATTGGCATATCCATTGTTTAGCTTATGCAGTTGTGACTGAAAAATTAAAGCTGAGCAAACTTTCTACTGAATGTGTACCAAAACCATTGCACCCAGATCAAGTGTAGACAAGAGCAGAGTTTTCAATGGAAAATTTAAACAAGTAGGATCAAGATCCTGAAGTGTTTCTTTCAAGAACTGTAACAGAGATGAAATATGGCCTTACCAGTATGATCTTGAAGACAAAACACAATCAAAGCAATGGCTACCAAGAGGTGGACATGGTCCAATCACAGCAAAACCAGTCTGGTCAGGAACAAAGGTCATAGCAACTGTTTTTTTGGGTGATGCTCAAGGCATTTTCCTGATGACTTTCTGAAGGGCCAAAGAACAGTAACATCTGTTTATTGTAAGAGTGTTTTGAGAAAGTTAGCCAAAGCTTTAGCAGAAAAATGCCCAGGACAGCCTAACCAGAGAGTCCTTGTCCACCACAACAACGCTTCTGTTAATTCCTCTCATTAAACACAGGTAATTTTGCAAGAGTTCCTGTGGGAAATCATAAGGCAACCACATCACCATCCTGATTTGGCTCCTTCTGACTTCTCTTTGGCTTTTAATTTTAAGCAATCTTTAAAGGGCATCTGTCTTTCTTTGGTTAATAATGTCAAAAAGAAAGCATTGACATGGTTAAATTCCCAGAATCCTCAGTTCTTTAGAGATGGACTAATGGCTGGTATCATCACTTATAAAAGTATATTACTTTGATGGAGTTTCTGTTGAGAAATAAAGTTTATATTTTATGTTTATCTTTTACTTCTTTTCATGAGCTTTTTGAAGGCTTCTTGTATATGACCATAAAATAGAAAATTCTATATATTGCTGTAAAAATTTATTGCATAACTCTTCTATACTAAAGGAATATACCATTGAAGTGGGGCTCAGAAATAGAAAGATAAAATGCATAGTACTTTTCAAGAGCTTATATTATATGGTGGGAGGCAGAAAAACCAATAACCACTCAAATAGTTATTATGCTATTTATTGTGATAACTTCTGGGACACATATGAGAAGCACTTACGATGGGCAGAATAAAACATCACACTAGATATTATCAAAGAAATAATGTGTGTACAAGAATAATGCATGACAAAACAGGTTCAATGTCATGAGAGTTGTGTCTTTGGACAGACATAAGAGGAAGAAATCTCACTTCATTGAAGAATAAGGAAATCTGGTTTCTAAAGGCTGGATGAAATAGAGAGAAAACCAAATAAAATGAGTAGTAGGAGGTACAAAGCAGCAGATAAGCTGAATAATAACAGATGTGTTTAAAGGCGGTAGTATCTGAGTTTAACTGGAGAACAGAATGTGTTCAGAAAGAGAAGGAGGTGGGTATAGAATTAAAAGTGGAGAAAATCAATATTTTTGTGAGCCTGAAATATTTTGGACATGCTATATACAAATTTACATAAATTACTTCCTTTATCTTCCCAGCCATACTATAAAGATAGGCATAATCATCACCAACTTAAAGATGAGAATTTTAAGAGACCCAGAGCAACTACAAATTAATTTAGATCAAACAGATGTTTCATGGGAAAACTAGAACTTGAAATCATGTGTATTTCATTCTTTTCATGACAACGTATTACATCATGGAAAAGTCAGATGAGACCAAAACACAAAATTATCTCTTTTTAACCATATTTTTGGAGGTTCCTGGGTTTGTGACAATTTGTGTAATACATTGTCTATAGTAGTGATTTAAGAAGCTCTGATCAAAAATTTGTTTAACACTATTCCATCTCATTTATCATATGTTCTGTCTTAAAATAGGAAAGTGCAAATAAAAAGTACTTGCCTTTTTTCCTACCAGAATCAGAATTAAAATGTGTTAAGTTCTGCGTCAAAGCTTGGAATAGTATGAGGCAGAGATAGACCTATAATCTGCAGTGTTTTGTCAAAATCAGTGGCAATCATGATGTTAATTATTTTTCTATAATATGTTAATTCACAGAAATTGCCTAACAATATTATATTATTGAGAGGAAATTACGATACTACATGATTTTGAGCTCTTTACCAAGTTTCTTTAGCCTAGTTTTAAAAATATGCAGAATATCTTTTGTTTTCTGGAAACTTGTTTGGAGCCCTTCATTATAAAGACTAAATAAATAACGTATGAGAAAGTGGATAGCCCAATGTGTGACCTAGTTATTTTATTAAATGTATACTAATTTATTTATTCATGCATGCATATAATTAAATTTTATTGATTGAAACAAATCAGCTATGAGAGGTAATTTAGGTGTCAACATATTGCCTATGATACTCACTGAATTTGTCCCCTCCTTACAAAATGTAAATTTGTTTTCAGATAACACCTTATAATCTAAAGTGCTAGATGGCAGGATAATTTCTTTTTAACTTGCCTTGTAAGAACAACACCAACAGTAAATAGACAGTACATGCTCTTGACAAATAAAACTAATTAAGCCCCCCTTTTGCATTTGGCTCTCCAAATAAATAGCCTCAGTTGCCTTAACTTTTTTATTATATACTTTTTTGCTATAATTTTCATTTGGCGCATTTTATTTACTACTGACCAGTCTCAAAAACCACTGCTGTGTTTGAGAATCAGTAGGAATATTGAGATTAAACAAAATTCTAAAATGGTAAAGTAATTCTTGGATGCAGTTTCAGTAATAAAAAGATGGTTTTGGTAAAAATATGTAGGCTGAGTTTTCTACAAACAGAAGCAGAATGGTGTATGTTGCACAGGTGGTTTCCTAAGGAGAAACCCAATAGGCAATAAGGAAGCAGTCCTGGACAGGAAAAGCAACTTGGTGAAGTTGGAAGCAGTACCGGATAGAGGGAGCGACTTGGTGCGGAGTCAGTGGCGTCTAGCCACAGCCTGGTCCCAGCGGATCTCTGGAGAATGAGTAGCTCCACAGAGTGCCCTGATGTAAGGCAAGGTGGCAAGACTTCTACAGTCACTGACTCAGGAGGGTTTAAAACCTCAAGAATCTCCGGGGAAGGTGACTTCTGTCAATCTAGAGCAGTTGTTATCCATGTGTGGTTCCAAGACCAGCAGGGTCAGCATCATCTGAGAACTTGTTAGACATGACACCTACTACATCAGGAACTCTGGAAGTGGCGCCAACCAATTTGTGATTGCATAGGCTCTCCAGGTGATTCTGATGTACCTTGAAGTTTGAGAACCACTGGCTTAGGGCAATCCTCCAGGGAATGATAAAGCTGTGAGCTCCTAGCAGCCAGTCCTCACAGCACTGAATGCTGGTTTAGCAACTCTGTGAAGGAAGTCCAGGTGGGCCACCCACCAACAGTACCTACTACATGTTAAATGTGTTAGTTGTATCACAGCAAGTCATCCCTCTCTTGTATTAACTGTTTGTAGCTTCTGTAAACTTGATACTTTAACATCTGCCCTATGCTAGATGCTCTTTGTTCCAGACAATCCAATAATATGTCCAACTCACCTTGCTTTGGCCTCCAGCCTCACTCTTCACCCCTCCCGTCTCACCTCCCATCCTGACCTCTCATATCTGCCCTAATCACCCCCACAGCAAAGGGATCAGACAACTAGCAATAGCTCCTTTATTCTAAAGCCAGCTAAAATTATTTTAACCAGCCAATCCTAAATCTTCTTCTGCTGCCTCACCCACCTTTCCCACCAAAGCCATAATAAAGTCCCTCTGCGTTAAAGCTCCTTCCCCTTCCTCTGCTGCATGACCAACCTCTGATGTATTCCCCTCATGATCTAATACACTTGCTTTTAGAAACTCTGAGTAAAAACTATCTTTTCAATGGCAACTGTTTTCTGATTTGTTCAACTTGCCGTATCTCAAATCTTCTATTAATTCACTATATTTTAAAATCTTTCTCTGTCACAATCCACCCCGTTGTGGTGTGTACAGGATTCATATCGGGAGGTATAGTTATACCACAGTGTGTGTCAGACCATAGCGTCTATTGGTTTGGAGTTGAATTTTCAGTTTTGGGTCAGGGAGAGGGAGAGAGATTCCAAAGACAATATAACATACCTCACACAAATTCTCATAATGTGAATCCCCCTTTTCTTTTAAACAAGCATAATCAAAGCTCACCACAAAAATGGGGAAAGTATTTGAGTTTATCACCTAACACTTGGCCTAGAGAAGAAATTCAACTTCTGCTCTCTGCCAGAATTTTAATAGATTTTCCTTGGAAGCATCACGCTTCAGCTGCAAACCCCTTTTGTGCTCACATGCAGAACACCGTTATACTTTCATTATAAATACTGCAGTATGTATACTTTGTCAAAAACAAAGTAACGATGATGTGCTCATTGTTTTCAGAGTGTGCATGTGTATGCTAAGGCTGACACTTACAAATAAGAAATATTAAACAAAAGAACCCAATGTAAAAAAGTGTAATTATGTAATGAAGGAATTTTCCCACAATAACTAATGTGACGTGCATCCTTTGGCATTGATTTGCATTGGATATTTCTACAAATTGCCCAGAGTCAGCAGCATTGCTTTATTATGTGCTAATACTTGTTCGTGAATGAATATTTCAGTTTTGAGTAAAGATATTTTATTTATCAAGGATTTTAAATTCAAAAGTATGAACACAATCCCAGCTCTGATGACCTTGTCTTTCAGGTATTCTCTGGTATGCCAACTGAGAAAATTGCAGGAGATACATTCATCTTCATCATGTGTGTTTGATAGCAGTTATTGAATGTTTAAAATTAAATAGTGCGCAGTCTATTTTAGAGTCCAAAATTTTCTGCAAAATTTTCTATCTTATGAGTGATTTATTCATAGGTCCAACACACCAGAGGCTATAAAGCTGTGGTCCAAAAGGTTCTTGCTCTGTAAATAGACTAAAAGGTTTTTATCTCACTAGGAGAGAAGCTAGCGCTTTACACAGATGCCAAAATCCAATGGTGTGCAACATGCACAAGTTATATCATCTTCAGTGGTCAATGCTGGGCTAGAGACGCTGTCAGCCTCCTTTGTGAAATATTCTTTGAAAAACAGAGTTTTTAGCTACTTGAGGATTACAAATCACTACTAGCATAACTCAAAATTTAATTCTACTTCTGATTTTATCAGAACAAGGAAGAATAAGGTTTAATGTTCACAGGGCCAATATCTTAGCTTTTAACATAAAGGAATGTTTGATGAGCTTATCATCACCTAGCAAGCCTATTCCGAGCTGTGATGATATAAAGGAAGCTGATATTCCATGACATGTAGTTTTATTTATAAGACTTAGTTTATACTAGGAGAAAACATATTAAGAAATACAATTCAAAACCCACAGCATTTTAAATGCATTATTTTCCCCCAGCTGTAAACTTTTTAAGCATAGAAAATCACTTTCTGTACTAGAAGCTCATGATTAGTTGTGTCATAACTCTCCTAACCTATTCAATCAGACATAATGACAATTGCGGTAAAAACAAGGATAATGGTAATTACAATCTTAATAATGCTAACTGCAATTATATAATTGTTTATAGGTGTCTAAAATTGTTCTAAATGCTTTGGATATACATATCATCATTAGAACAACCTCATTAGTTTCATTTTCAAGATGAATCTGAGATGAGCACCTAATCCTATATGTGGGACTCAAATTAGATAGATTGGGTTCAAATCCAGGCTCTGCCACTGACAAGGTGGGTAACCGTGGGAACATTACTTGATCTCTGACACACATTAATTGAACTGTAAACAGCTGACCATTTAAGATACCTGTAAAGAGAATTCTATGTATAATATAAATAGTATCTCTGACATGGACAGTCAATTTTACTTCTGAAATGTGTCTTGATTTGGTTTCCTCCTACCCACATTCATAGTTGTTTTATGCGTCTGTAACGTCATCTATTTCACCTAGAAAAACCTTATTCGTTTCCTCTACCACCAGTGATGTGTCAGAACAAGCTGTACTGGCTCATAGAAATACAATTGTTAAAATTCAGAAATTCTGAATTCTGGTTAAACAGTTGGCAACTTGAAATCAGCCACAGTGGGAGTATTTATACCACAGAAATCTGTTAATTCTACAAATCTGCGCTTTTTCTTCTCCCCATCCTCTGCTGGAGATCCAGTTCACCAGCAAATTAATCCTTACTCTGCTAGCCTAGTAATATTCGAAAACACACATCTGATTACTTTTTTACATACTGTCTTCTATTGACTTCCCAATTCCTGGAATCCAAATTACTTAAAATTACTTGTAATCGTTTCATTAACTTAATCATAGACGATTTCCTCAGCCACTGCAACTCCCATTTCTTTCATCAAAGAACAAATATAGAGTATGTTACAAAAACTCTTAACTTATTAACATCTCCAAACATGTTATGAACTCTGCCCCTATTGTCATTCACAGTTGTGTCTGCCTAGAATTGTCTTCGTATTTATATTTGCTGAGTCATCTAGCTAAGCCAATCCAAGATATGAGATTGTGGCTTATTACCTAGAGTACAGCAGGTGTTTATCAGTGAAAAAAATTCTCTTTAGGGAGTTAACAGGTAAGGAAAACTCTACTCAGTACTATTGCAATAGGAGTCAAGACGACCACCATAGTGGAGACAGACTGAACTCAGCCCTCCTGAAACACAAGGTAGAAGAGCCTTTAAGCACTGAGGTGATCTAGGGGAAAAGTGCTGGAGGACCTTGGGGAGGCAGCATTGGTCCGTGTGATTAGGCCACCTGTGTTTGCTAATTGTATTATCAAAGTTAGGCTTCTACTCTTTCACAGAAACAGATATGGAGGCTCTTTCTTAATAATTATTTTTCAAAAAAATGGCTCCCAGATCCTTGAGAAAGAAATTCCAATTTGTAAAACACACAAGAGCCCAGTGAAGATTTATATCTCAAAGGGGCAGAGAAAGAATTTAGGTTTCAGGTTTTCTAAAGTAAATTCTCTAAAACAGGGAGATTGGGGACCTAATGTCAGAGAGAAACCAGTTTACAGGTAAACATTAAGGCCATCTTGATCATGTTTGACAAACGTCTTAAGAATTGCTTGTGATTGTAACCAGTGATGTGAATCCCATTAGTCATATGCATTCTAAATATGTTTATGACTAAAAGCAATTAATACATTGACCTTTCTTTATATACACAGTAACCATATAAATGGTGACTACCAATTGATGTTATCTTGGGGATATTTTTATATTAGTCTGCCTAAATCTATGTTCCTAAATAACTGTGTGCATGAAAACATTGTATAAACAAAATCATATTTTAAATGTTGTAAAATAGTTGGATATTTAAAGGACCCTTAAAGAGAAGACTGTGTATATTTTGTGTAATACCGCAAAATCAAATGTTTTATAAAAATTTTCTAATTTGGTTCCCCTTTTAAAAAGTAAGTTATTTTTGGTGTTTTGGTAATATTCTCTTCCTTGATCTCAGTTCTAGTTACACAGGTATTTAATAATTCACTGAGCTGCACATTTATATGTCACTTTTCTATATACATATGTCAATATAATCATTTTTCTGTATATCTATTATGCGTCAGTAAAAGAAGATATAGAACAAGCGATATGAGATTTGGAATTATAGCCCCTGTATTAGACACCTAAGGCAAGTTGCTTAATTGCTCTACGTCTTAGTTCCTTCATCCATAATGTAATGTCATTTACCTAACTTACCAGTTAACTTAAATCAAAAGGGATCATATATGGAAAGTATGCTACATAAAACTGTAAGTTAAATAAATGTGAGTTCTATGAATATATTAACATTTGTAACATTATTATTGTTATAATGTATTGACATGTTTTTATAATATGATATTATAAATGTAATTATAATATGATATCTTATTTAGAGTCCATTAATTGCTCGCATGACCCTGAGTGGAAAAGGATTAATACACTGCAAAATTTGTTTATGCTAAATTTATTTATTTTTGTCTTTGCTAACAAGTTTTTATACCTGGTCTTAACATAGAGATTTTGTTTTTTGAAAAATAAATTGTTTTATCCAAATTTTCAATGTTGTAAATAAAACCTTTCTAATATAGAACAAAGTGGAAAAAAATTTGCAGTAATCCTCTGTATCTACCACCTACATTCTCCCATTTTCTCTTATTTTTTTCATATATGTCATTTCTTTACATGGAGTACAATTCACCTATATAAGTGTATAGCCTTAAGAGTTTTGACACACAAATACATTTGCATAACTACCACCATAATGAAGACATATATTTTCATTTTCCCAAAAGGTTATCAAATTCCAGTTGGTAATCATTTCCTTCCCCACTCTCAGCTCCTGGCAACTTCAGATATGATTTCTGATTCCCTGAAAGTGTTTGTTTCTGGCTGGGTATCATGGCTCACCACTGTAATCCCAGTAATTTTGGAGGCCAAGGTGAGCAGATCACCTGAGATCAGGAGTTTGAGACCAGCCTAACCAACATGGAGAAACCTTGTCTCTACTAAAAAAAATAAAATACAAAAATTAACCAGGCATGGTGGTGCTTGCCTGTAATCTCAGCTACTTGGGAGGCTGAGGCAGGAGAATCACTTAAACCCAGGAGGTGGAGGTTGTAGTGAGCCAAGATCATGCCATTGCACTCCAGCCTGGGGCAACAAGAGTGAAAATCCATCTCAAAAAAAAAAAATTGTTTCTTTGAAAGTATTTGTTTTCCTAAATTGACAAATAAAAATAGCATACATTTATAGTGATATGATATATCTCTATATATGTATACACATTGTGAAATGGTTAAATCAAGAAAATTAACATATCCAGTACCTCACACGCTTTTTTGTTTTGTTGTGTTTTGTTTTTGTGGTGAGATGCTATAGTTATGCCTTTTCGAGAATGTTATGTAAATGGAATCTGTATTAGTCCATTTTCACACTACTAATAAAGACATACGCAAGACTGGGCAATCTACAAAAGAAAGAGGTTTATTAGACTTACATTTTCTTATGCTGGGTGGGCTTCACAATCTTGATGGAAGGCAAGGAGGAGCAAGTCGTCACACACGGATGGCAACAGGCAGAAAGAGAGCGTTTGCATGGAGACTCCCATTTTTAAATTCACCAGATCTCCTGAGACTTATTCACTATCACGTGAAGAGCACAGGAAAGCCCCACCCTCATGACTCAGTTATCTCCCACCAGACCCCTCCCACGACACATGGGAATTATGGGATCTACAAGATGAAATTTGGATGAAGACAGAGCCAACCCATATCAGAATCTTACAGTATATAGCCTTTTGGATTTGACTTTTTTAAAATTTAAAACAATGCCACAAACTATGTTGGGATAGCTGGACTTAGTGGTTCACACCTGTAATCCCAGCACTTTGGGAGGCCAAGGTGGTCAGATCACCTGAGGTCAGGAGTTCAAGACCAACCTTGCCAACATGATGAAACCCCGTCTCTACTAAAAATACAAAAAATAGCCAGGCGTGATGGTGAGCACCTGTAATCCCAGCTACTCAGGAGGCTGAGGCAGGAGAATCTCTTGAACCCACTCCAGCCTGGACAACAGAGCAAAACTCTGTCTCAAAAAAAAAAAAAAAAAGGTAAGCAATTTAAAGGCATCCAGGTATATCAAACAAATCACTTACAAGGGAAAGAAATCAAAATGGCCTCGAGATTCTCTATACAAGCATAAAATGTCCTAAGGCAATTGAAAAATATCCAAAAAAATTACATCCATCCAAGGACAAATAAGCTTCAACATAATAATTAGGCACTCACAAACATGAAGTTAAAATGTGATAAAATTTGGTACATATATTAGAGGTAGACCTGTCATGATGTAGCATTGGATTAAGAGTGTATGTGATGGGGAAGGAGCAGATTGGTAGTAAGGGAAAGAAGGAAAGATATTAAGAAGGATGACAGGGTCCTTGTTCTTTTGTCTTAAGAAATTGAGTGAATGATAGTATTTTTTACTGAAATAGGAAAGATTGATGGAAAATCATGTTATAAGGTGAGAGGCACAAATCAAAAAGTTCTATTTTAGACATGTTTAACTTGAGATGCCTGTTAGTCATTCAAGTGACAGCTGGGTTTATGAATTTGGAACTCAGGGGAAAAGTTAGACATGAGGACATATGTTTGGAACTCATTACCCAATTTATAGTATTTTAAGCAATACAACTGGGTAAGATCAAATAGAAAGACATTTTAGAGAAATAATAAAATAGAGCTTACAACCAAGAAATAAAAGATTCAAAAAGTTAAGAAAAAAAATCAAGAAATGTACTAACACAGAAAAAGCAAAATCATAAGTCAGGAATCAGGTAGTTGTCAACTGTGTGAAATTCAACCAAGAATCAGGGAGAACACTGGGGAATTTAATGCAACATCAGCAAAGCATAGAGGACAAAAGCCTGATCAAAGAGAACTTGAAAGTAAATGGGAGAGGAGGACAAACAGATAGCAATATAGATTACTTTAAATCATACTGTGAAAAGGTGAGAAAAAAAGGCAAATGCTGGAACAAAATGTAGCATAAAAGGTGGAGATTTTTAGACAAAAATGTGTTTTTTTTTTCTTGCAAGATTTGAGATACCAAAGCACATACTGGTGTAATTATTCAGTATAGCAGAAAAATTGTTGGTATGAGAGAAAAAGGAAGGGTCAAGAAATACTGAAATATTTAGGAAGGAAAGAAGGGTAAAATCTGGGCCACAAATATGTGATTTGCCTTTAGTAGGACCACAGACACTTCTTCATAGTATCAGGAAGAGAAACAGAGCATGTGTGTTACAAATTAGGTAGATTGTAGGTTTGTTTACAGGAAGATTCGATCATTCCTGTCTGTATCTTGATAAGCAAATATGAGGTGAAGATATCATCTGAAAGTAGCTAGGGATTGGAGAGGCTGGAAGAGAGAAGAAAAATATAATTGTTGTCCCTGGGAATGGGAATTCTCTTATTGGGGAAATGTAAAAGAACTGAATACCAGTTTCAGCTGTGTGGGTACAAATGGAAAGGTAGTTCATGTAACCTGACTAATTTTCTACAGCAAAATTCAACTTTTCAGATGTAGATGTGGTACAGAAAAAGTGTTGGATTAAATAGATTTTCAGTTCAACCAGATGAATAAGGGAAAATGTCAAGAAATAAGGATTTTTATAATTAATAATTTTAATGATGAAACACAAGATCTGGAGCTGGAATTTAAATTGGAAGATGAAACTAATGATTGGTAACAGAAAATAAAATAGTGAATTGGTCCAGCTGGATTAATTTTAAAAAGGAGAAGGAGACAGGAGTACAGGGAGATACTTAAAAGTAGAATTTTGGAAGTGTTCTGTCACAAATTAGGGTAGCTGTTTTCCAGTAACATTTTACTTAAAAATAAAACAGGCAGCAGATCAGATTTATGACATGGGCCATAGTCTGCAGACTCCTATATTAATGGGTGACATGGAACTGGACACTAAAGCAGTGTCCAGAAATACTACTTTATAGTTCCAAGTTCAAGCCAGAGGTTTATACTGGGGTAATGGTTTCTCTGTCACTAAGGCAATATGACCAAGTGGATGTCATGGTACTAACCTTAGCCATCACACATAAGATGCTGAAGGAAGCTTCTGGAGAACTCCACAAAAAGATGTATTGTACAAACTGATAAGCAGATCCTCACCTCAGAACGCAATGGACACCTCTTGATTTCTGCCATGATACTTCTCTGACACTCTTGTAAATGAAACCCTGTAGCATCCTGATCAGCACTCATGTATAAACATGCAGAAAGTCCATAGTAATTAATGCTTCCAGTGCCAGCTTTGATCCACAGGGTATAGGAACTAATTAACGGTCAGATGCTTTTGTCTTTTATAACCTGAGTAGATAGTTTATGTATGTATATATTTGATAAGACTTTTCAGAATTTTCTGCTTGACAGTACTAGTTGTTCGTAGTCATGGCCAACTCAGTTACATAGCCTTGTATTTGTTTTCCTTTCTACATTTTGCTTTCTTCATCTCTCAACTCAGCATTCTGAGATTACCTTCCCCAAAATACCACCTGTATCAAATGCTTGTCTCAGAGACTTATTTCAAGGGAACTCAGTGTAAGATATCCTATTAAAACTCTTTTTAGATGCAAAAGGCAAAATTGCATTATTCCAATCCTCCAAGAGAAGAACAAAGAAGTTTTTTTCTACATGCATTTATTTATGAGGAAACATAATATCCCTCAAAACCTAATTTTAGATACAACGAAGAATGTGGAATAATGAATCTCGTTTTCTTTCTCATAGAAATGAAAACGATGCATTTGAATATAGATTTAGGAGTCAAATGAGTCTGTAAACTGAGCTGGTCAGCAGTATTTGATATAATTCCAAGTAACTTAAAAGATGCCTCTGCACCTCTGTATAAAGAAATGAAACTCAAAGGCGATTTGTTTTTCACAGATGAAAACACAAATCAGATTTTTAAATGAGAATACTTCAACTTTCTCTACTCTTTTGTGTGTCTTCATAATTTCTCTTTGTTTTTGATGCGGAGTGTTGAGAAGAGCAGTTCAGCAAAGTTGAGGTACAGTATTCAGGAAAAGAAAACTAACCCTGTTAATTTATTTATTTTGAATCATATTTGTAGTCATAGCATGTAGGTTTACCTTTATTTTAACTTGCTTATGGGGGAAAATGAAGATAAATGGTAGTCCTTCCTCCTCTGTTTGTATATTTTGTTCTTTATTTCTCTAAACTAGACATGTGCTGAGTGTAACATGTCACTCTTAAATGGCTTGCTACTTCTATCTGTCACTTTTGATCAGAAGGCACCCAGGTTTGGGGCATGAAACATGCAAATAAAAATCAGGGAAATAAAAACAATTTCCATTTTCACTTAAAAATTCACAAACTGTGGTGCTCTGAGCAGCAAATGGTAGTTAAGAAAATACATCTTTCATTGGTCTTGCTTTCACAGAAAATGCAATTTGGAGAAAGAGTGAAAGCTAAAATGTTATTGTTTAGCTGCCTGAGCATTCGGGAAGATATCGCTTAATTAAAACAGAGGCTATGAAGTCTTGTTCCCCTCCTATCTTGAGCCAAACGTGGCCAAAGAGGTTAGATGTGGTATTTTAACTCACTGGTTGATGGAAACATTTTGTAGAATCTACCCAAATAGTCAAAATTTCCAAAACAAAACATGGCTCTTCAGTTGCCCTTTGATTCATCTTTAAACTTATAATGAGTGCCTTATAAAAGCTGCAACAGTGTTTGACACAACAGGAGCCTAAGTAACACTTAGAATAAATGATCATCGACATCTAAATTTCACCATCAGTCAAATCTCAGCCTACCCTGTCTGCCTGTAGAATCTTGTCTGCTATGATGACTCATTAGATATTGTGTTATTTTTAGTTTTTAGTTTTCTCTGATTTATAGACTTCACCTCTTTTTTGCCAGTAAAAAGCTCCTCAAAGCACAATTTTTCACTTTTTATGATTAGAAAGCCCCATGAAATACAACATAATTTATTGTATATGATACAATTCCGTGCCTATTAATTCTACCTGTTTTGAGAAAAAAAGAAAAAAAAAGTTTAATTACCAAAAAAAAAGCCATTAATGTAATCTTCTTAATAAAAGGTTACTTTGTTCAATTTCAGATGATTCATGTGTCACATCTGGTAAACTAAACCCAGGGATTTTTTTAAATGTAGTTGTGAACAGTCAAAGGGAAAAGTAGGAGAAAGGGTGTGAAGAGGTAAGAAAAAGAGAAATGAGAAGCTGGAATTAGAATAATGCTGCTCTGCCAATTAGAACCTTGGACTAATCCCTTTAACTGTCTGAGATTCCATTTACATTGATGTGAGACTAATAATACTTGTATCATCAGGTTGTTCCAGGAGAATATGAAATTATATATATGAATATCTACTTTAGCTACAAAACACTTAACATATTTTCTATCATTTCTCAGTAAAACTGTAAAATTTTAAGATAAAGTATATCTAATTGGAGGACAGTTTATAAAATAATAATATATTGAAGATTTATTATGCATTAGCATCAGCTAACACCCAAGACATTTTTTGGTATTTCTTAATTCTTCTATTTTTAGAAAGCCAATTGATGACTATTTTCTATATTCATATTTCAGGCTGAAATATGCTTTTTTGATCTGAGATGTTTTACCCAATAACATTTATAGATTTTGTAGCAAGTCACAATAAAGAACAATAAATACTACTTTTCAACCTGGGCAATTCTGCCTTGAGGTCATATTCAAAATCATCAATGGAAAGAAAAGTTATTTTGTTTGGTTCAAAGACTAAGACAGTGACTACATCTGCCTGTCCTCCATCCTCCCATTCTTGGGAATCTTTACTTTTGTTGTGCATTTGTCTATAGTTAGCTCAACACTGTCCCTCAAGGTCTTGAGATCTGGAACAGCTGCTACTATAGATCAGAAGTCCTCAGAAAGAAAAATTTCTTGGTGATGGCAAAAGAGAAGAAAACCACTTTTCCAAAAGTCTTTGAGAAACACTTTGGAATAAATCTAAACTGCACTGTAAACAGTCTTGTTTAGACTTGTCATTGATAGACTATATTTGACTTAGATCATCATTTTAACTTCTATCCAAAAGTTGATGCCAGAATTTTTACAGGAAAAAATCTCGTGTTTCTCAACTCTAAGGAATGAACGCATCTAGTGCTACTTCTCTAAGACAGAAACAGGAATAAGGCAAGAAAAAAAAAGATGAACCCAGAATATTTTGGACCATAAAGTTAGAAAATTGTCAAAGAAACATGGAGCATGTTAAAGGATATAGGAGTCAACCAAATGGACAATTTAAACTTCAAAATAAATAATAATATTAATGAGGGATGACTAATTGACTAAAATAAGAATCATGCATCCATATGGCTATACATAAATAAATAGAAAAACTGAAAGTTTAATGAAAAATGGGACATGTATATAGTTTCAAAGTATATCTTCACAAAATACTGATCAATTAAAAGGAGAAAATGAGCAACTTTGCAGTGAAGTAGCCTGGCAGACACCACCTTAATCAAGTAATGAAAGTCAACAGTATCAATAATTAAATACATTAAAATACTTTGCCACTTTCTAGAATGCAATGAGAAAAACTCAGCATCCCATGCCTTTCATGAGGAACATGAGCCAACTCCAAGTAGGAATTGGCTCATGTTACTACAAGATAACTGTACAGTAATCTTTAAAAACTTTAAGGTTATAAAAGCTAAGGAAAAACTGAGGAACTGTTTCAGATTGAAAGAAACTAAAGAGGAACATTTAAATGCATTGCATGATTCTGAACTCAGTCATTCTGCTCTAAAGGTCACTATTGGTGTGACTGATGAAACCTGAATGATGTCTGAGGCTTACATGGCAGTAACGTCCAAATGTTTATTTCTTGGTTCTGATGGTTATTGTGGGTATGTAGAAGAATATATTGTTTGTAGAAAATGCACACTGAAACATTCAAGGGTATAGAACATCAAGTCAGCAACACATTCTCAAATATCACCGCAGAAAAAAAGTTTTGCAATGCACTTGCAACTTTCCTGTAGTTTTAGACTGGAATATATTCATGAGTATACAAAACAAATTATTACGGTGAAGAGGAATTGATCCACAGGAAAAACGTTGATCATTTTAATAGCATTTCTTAATTTCATTTAACTGAAGGAAAAAAAATCAATGAAAATAAAACAATATATATAGAAAAGTAAAATCACATGCACACCTTTCCTACTTCTCAATCCACTTTCCAAGTGTGAATACTATTATTGGCCTTTTCCAGTGAATTTATATGTATGAGAATGGCAATGTAACAAATGGTTAATGACATGCCATTAGGTAGCCAGTCTGTCTGAGCTCAAATCCCTTTGCAGACTAGCCATTCTGCAAATCTGAGAACATTATTTAACTTCTCACAGAAATGTCTTCATTTCTGCAACTGGGTTGGTAATCATATCTAATGAATAAGGTAGTTATAAAGATTTGATGGTATAATACATATAGCAATCCTAGAATTATATTTGCCCATAAAAATTGTGCTCTTATAGACAGGTGTGTCCAGTTTTCCACAAAAAAAAACCACAGATCAAAATATACATGTAGTTGTGCAATCTTATTTTTCTATATGTATAATATATAGTTGTGGAGTTTTACAATCAACATTCCACATTGCTTTTTTGTCTTGTTTTAGTAAAAGTTATTGTAATTTTTCTTAATAAAACTATATCATAAACATGTCTATTCATCTATGATTACAGAGGAGAGTTGATTAGATAATCATCCTCAGTTCAAAAATTCTACAACTTTGCTGGTTATCCATTATTTTCCCCAGAGACCCAAAGTGCTTTTCTCTATATGGTAGCTCCATTCAGAATCACCTTTGAGGAAGTACTGATAGTACCAGGATGTCTGACTGACAATCTGAGAGCACAAGTTGCCCTCTAAGTGCCAGGAGATGGACAGCAGCTGATGTGCTCAGCATCCAGGAGTACCAGGAAAGCCAGCACAGGAGGGAGGAACCAGAAAGATGAGGTAAGATGGTAAGATCGTCCATGGATCTGGAGGTTGATGGTAGCAGTTGAGTTGAGGATCAAGAACCCAAGATGAATCAGAATAAGTTTAAGAGTGTGTGTTTAAGACACCAGAAGTCACTGCTGCCCATGGTAGCTTGGCAGAGCTTATAGAAACATGTGAATCTCAAAGGTCTACAAAGAAAGACAGTAGAAATCAGGACCCAGCAATGAAAGGAACAGAAATAAACTGAGATAGTTGGCCACAAAGACAAGTAAACATGAACAGCAGCAAGAAAATTTACCATGCTGGCACTGTGCCAAAACTCTGCTTCATTTTAGGACTTTTTATATGAAGGCAAGAATCAATGTCCAGCTTGTCTGACTTAATGATGTAAAAGAGCCATATATGGTTGAACCTGAGATAAGAGATACAAGCAGGTCCTAATAATGGCAAGCCTAGACTGTTATCATTGAAGATGGCACACAAGCTGATTTTAGGGGCCACAAGCCACCTGTAACTATTGTGAAACTGAGTGATTTCCAAATATTCTTAAATACCTGTAATATGCAGCACATAAGACAGAAATAAAATTTGTTGAAATGGGATGTCAGGATTATTTGTTTAGCTTTTTTAAACTACTATGGGCATAAAAATCTTTTGCATAGTAATAAGAAATTGTTCTTTCTCGTCAAGAAGCAATTGGTTATATTATAGGGAATCCATAATGTAGGGTTTAATAAAAATGTAAAAAAAGTAGATATATTAAGCAAACTGAAGAAAGAGATAATTTTGTGCTTTAAGATGTATCTATTTGAATGAAGAATAGTATTCTAGTACCAGTTACAAATTGCACTGAAAAATAAAATAGGGGAAGTATTTAGTCTGGGTGACAAGGGAACCAGTCACTTTCTACATCCTGGATTCTGAGGCTTTGGGTTTTGTTGGAGTAAGGGAAGTAGTAACTTAGCAGCTGTCACCTTGTACACCTCCAGAATGCACCATTTGCATAGTGGTACATGTAATGATGTCCCCAGCTTGTACAGCAAGCACAGCCTGGATTGTTAAAAGCAGCAGCCTTGCTGCAGGTCTTTCTCTTTAAAGCTTGTTCTACAATAATATGCATTGGATTTGGCCCTTTCTGTAATCACATTCATATTCCTGCTCTTCACTTTTCCAGTTATTTAAAGCTGACTTGAAGAACAGGCATTTTCAATTTATTTCCACAGCAGCTTTGATAGCCTCCGCATGCTCTTCAGAATGCCTCCTGCATGCTAGGCCTTAAGAGCTAACTGTCTTATACATGATCTCTGCCATGCCCAAATTAAATTTCTTCTGTGTAGTATTGCTTCTTCACTACAAAAAAAGGAGATTAACTTATTTCCTTAAGCAGAAATAACCACTTTTCAATTAGAGTCACAGCTAAAATTATATCCTAGCATGCAACTCTTTGACACTACTAAATGAATGTTGGCATTACTCTTTATTAATGTTACACACAATATTCACAGGCTATACACAACTTGCAACACATAGGACATGCTACATTTATGTAGTAATATTAATATGAATAAGACCAAATCTCTCTCTTCAAGTTACTGTCAGTCTAATAAAGAAGTGATAAGGAGCGCAGAAAATGAAAATTCAGGGTGTTCCTTGAGGGGAGTGTATGTAATTTCGCTGGCTTCTGAAAGGCAAGTACTCCTATTCTTTGTGTCCTCAACCACAAGCACATACTTTAATAAGTATTTGGTGATTTAAAAAGTGCTATTCTAGCATATGAACAAAAGGTTGGATTAGCCTGGAATGTGACAACAAATCTTATTAATTGGTTGAAATAGAAATGGTCCAAAGAGAAAAGAATATTCAACCTTGACTTCCAAAGATAAACAAGATACTGGTAGCCAGAAAAAATAGACAAACCTTCCTGGCATAGACAATAGTGTGAGCAAAACCATCTATACATGTTCATCCTCTCTCCCAGGAGCTCTCTTCCCCAGACGTCAGTGCCTCTCACCCCTCACTTCATTCAGGTCTCTCCTCAGATGTCATCCCAGCAGAGACTCCTGCCTGATGACCTTTGATAAGGTAACACTTTCTCCATCACTCTCTTTCCCTTTGCCTCTTATTAAATGTTCCTTCTTATTACTAACTTAAATATGAACCTATTTTTTCCTTCATTTTTAGTGTCTGTCTCCCTGACTTAAACATAAGCTCCATAAGACAAAGAAAATGCTATTTTTTCCACTATTGAAGCCTCAGATCCAAGAACAATACTTCACACAGAGAAGATATTTAATAGGTATAATATATATATATATTTTAATTTGGAGACAATGGAGGTAAGTAGAAACAAGAAAATCTGATTAATTGGGAGATTTGATTATTAAGGATAGCTTTAACTAGGAGCATTCACTCCTCTGGTTCAGCTCAATGAAAAAGTGAATACTTGATCACCATACTCTCCACTCAGGAGAAATCCAGGGTTATCACCATCACTCTACCATAGAGGATCTCTCTGCCCTACCCCAAAAACAGGCACTTCACTTTTTCTAAGTTGCTGATCTCTTCACATTGGCAAATTCAGTCATCTCCAAGCATACTTTTATTCTTGCAAAGGGGTAATCTTCACAGAAATAAAACTGCATGATGCTGATTATATCTGAATGAATACCACCACGGAAAATTTCCTTTGGTGCTACCTGTAAATGTTGTTTTGCAGTTTCATGACCTGTATCTACAATCAGCTGTTCTAATACATGTTGCCTTATTGTTTTTCATTTTAGTGTTCACATCTTTATTATTCCTCTTAGGTATGACTTTTAACAGAATACATTCTATACCTCATTTCACACACTTTGCCCAAGCACAGGTAACGATTTCATTGCCTTGAACAACAACACTCTGAACCTAGTCATATTCTGCTTTATTTAATATTAGTAAAATCATGCTTGTATTTTGCTGAAATCATCTCTTAGTATTCTACTTAAAATAGTTTTCAGCATGTCTTGCTTTATCTTGAGCTATTCTTGGTGAAGGATTTTATGTACTGACATTCAGTTATATACATTAGCAAAATTCTCTAGTTATCAAAATAAGCTATCAGAGATTAATTCTTAAACATACCTTCTCTAACACCTAAGTTGGTTTTCTAATCAAACTTGGGCCTTCTCAGAAACAGCATGGTAGAGGAGAGTTAACGGCAACACATCTATTGATGTCTAATGTCAGCTGCCTTACTAGCATTTAAAGAAACAGGAATGCTAGACACTTGTATTAGTCCATTTTCACACTGCTATAAAGAACTACTTGAGACTGTGTAATTTATAAACAAAAGAGTTTGAATTGACTCCATTCCACATATCTGGGAAGGCCTCAGGAAACATACAATCATGGTGAAAGGAAAAACCAGTCATATCTTATGCCGCTGCAGGAGAGAGCAAGTGAGGCAGAGCAACTGCCAAACTCTTTTAAGCCATCATATTTCATGAGAACTCACTCAGTATCACAAGAACAGCACAGGAAAAACTGCCCCTATGATCCAATCCACGAAGTCCCTTCCTCGACCTGTGGGTATTACAATTAGAGGTAAGATTTGGGTGGGGACATAGAGCCAAATCATGTTAACACCTCTTATACAGCAAGTTCACCTAGAAATTTTGTTCTGTGGAGGTAAAATTTAATCATCAAATATCACAAAACGGGCCACTTTGTGACAAATTTATTCTATCAACAGAATCTTTAAAACAAAATAGCCTAAGAATAAACTATTTTCAAAAAGAACATCAACAAATTTAAAAACACTGTTTTGTTTGTTTTTTTTACAGCAGCTTTAGGTGTACACTTAAGTGGTTTTTAGTTACATGGATGAATTGTATAGTGGTGGTCTGAAATGTTAGTGCACTGGTTACCCAAACAGTGTATGATGTATTAAATACTCATTTTTTTAATCCTTCTCCCCCTTCCCACCTCCCCCTTTCTGAGCCTCCAATGTCCACTATACAATTCTGTATGCTTTTGCATATTCATAGCTTAGCTCACACTTATAAGTCAGAACATACATACTTGGTTTTTCATTCCTGAGTTACTTCACCTGGAATAATGGCCTCTAGCTCCATCCACAGCTTTACAATTGTAAATTGTGCTGCAGTAAACACACATGCAGGTGTCTTTCTGGCATAATGATTTCCTTTTAGGGGCTAAGATACCCATTAGTGGGATTGCTGGATTGAGTGGTAGATCTACTTTTAGTACTTCGAGAAATCTCAATAGTATTTTCCATAAAAGCTATACTAATTTACATTCCCTCCTGCAATGTATAAGCATTCCCTTTTCACCATATTCATGTCAACATCAATTGTTTATTGACTTTTTAATAATGGTCATTCTGGCAGGAGAAAGGTGCTACCTCACTGTGGTTTTATTTCGCATTTCCCTGATGATTCGTGTTGAGCATTTTTTCATGTTTTATGGCCATTTCCGTATCTTCTTTTGAAAAACGTCTCTTCATGTCATTTGACCACTTTATAATGGTATTATTTCTTTTTCTTTACTTTCTTTTTATTCTTTGTTCATTTGTTCAGATTTCATATAGATTCTGAATATTAGCCCTTTGTCAGACGCAGAGTTACAAATACTTTCTCCCATTCTGTGGGTTGTCTGTTTACTCTGGTGATTATTTTATTTTGCTGTACAGATGCTTTTTAGTTTAAATAGGTCCCATTTATTTTTGTCTTGGTTGCATTTGCTTTTGGGAACTTAGTCATAAATTCTTTGCCTTGGTCAATGTCCAAAAGAGCTTTTCCTAGGTTTTCTTATAGAATGTTTATGGTTTCAAGTCTTAGATTTAAATCTTTAATGCATCTTGAGTTGATCTGTATATATGGTGAGAAAAAAGACCCCTTTTCATTCTTCTTCATATGGCTAACCAATTTTTTCAGCACCACTTATTGAATAGAGCGTCCTCACTCAATTTATGTTTTTGTATGCTTTGTCAAAGATCAGCTTGTTTTAAGTATCTGGCTTTATTTCTCGGTTCTCTATTCTGTTCCATTGGTCTATCTATCTAATTTTCTACCAGTACCATGATGTTTTGTTACTAAAATCGTGTAGTATAATTTGAAGTCGGGTAATGATGCTTCTAGATTTGTTCTATTTGCTTAGGATTGCTTTGGTTATTTGGGTTCTCTTTGGGTTCCATAGAACTTTTAGGATTTTTTTTTAAATTTTGTGAAAACTAATGTTAGTGTTTTGGTAGGAATGGCACTGAATCTGTGCATTGCTTCTGGCAATATAGTCATTTTCACAATATTGATTCTTTCAGTTCATGAACATGATATGTATTTCTATTTGTTTGTGTCATCTGTGGTTTCATTCATCCACATTTTATAGTTCTCCTTTCACCTCCTTGGTTCAGTACATTCCTATCTGTTTCAATTTTGTGCAGCTATTGTAAAAAGAACTGAGTTCTTGATTTGATTCTCAACTTGTCGTTGTTGAAATATATTAGTGCTACTGATTTGTGCACATTGATTTTGGAACCTAAGACTTTATTAAATTCATTGATCAAATCTAGGAGTCTTTTGGAGGAGTCTTTAGGATTTTCCAGGTATATGATCATATCATCAAAACAGGTAGTTTGACTTCCTCTTTCCAATTTAAATGCCCTCTATTTCTTTCTCTTGACTGCTCTAGCTGGGACTTCCAGTACTGTGTTGAAGAGAAGTCGTGAAAGTGGACATCTTTGTCTTGTTCCAGTTCTTAAGGGAAATGCTTTCAACATTTCCCCATTCAGTATGATGTTGTCTGTGGGTCTGTCATATATGACTTTAATTATTTTGGGGTCTGTTCCTTCTATGCCTAGTTAAATGAGAGGTTTTAATTTTTAATCATAAAGGAATGGTGGATTTATCAAATGCTTTTTCTGTGTCTATTGAGATAATCATATGGTTTTGTTTTTAATTCTGTTTATGTGATGAATCCCATTTATTGAATTGTATATGTTGAATAATCCTCGCATACCTGGCTTGAACCCCACTTGATCATGGTGAATTATCTTTTTGATATGCTATTTGATTAAGTTTGCTAGTATTTTGTTGAGGATTTTTGCACCTATGTTCATCAGGGATATTGGTTTACAGTTTTTTGTTGTTGTTATTGTTGTTATGGCTTTTCCTGGTTTGGGTATCAGGGTGATATTGGCATCACAGAATCTGTTAGGAAGGATTCTTTCTTTCTCAAATTTTTGAAATAGTTTTAGTAAGATTAGTACCAATTGTTCCTTGAATGTCTCAGAGAATTCAGCTGTGAATTCATCTGTTTCTGGGTTTTTGCTGTTGTTGCTGGCAAATTGTTATTAATGATTAATTCTCACTGTTATTTGTCTGTTCAGAGTTTCTGTTTTTTTCTGATTCAAGCAAGGAGGGTTGTATGTTTTCAGTAATTTGCCCATTTCCTCTAGATTTTCTAGTTTGTGTACATAGAGCTGTTCACAGTAGTCCCAAGTGATCTTTTGTATTTCTGTGGTGTCAACTGTGATATCTCCATTTTCATTTCTAATTGAGCTTACTTGTTTCTTTCCTTTTCTTGGTTTATCTAGCTAATGGTCTAATGCTTTTGTTTATCTTTTCAAAGAATCAACTTTTCATTTCATTGATCTTTTGGGGTTTATTTATTTTTTACAATTTCATTTAATTCTGCTCTAACATTTGTTATTTATTTTCTCTTGCTAGTTTTGGGGTTACTTTGTTCTTGTTTCTTGTTTCTTGAGTTGTGACATTAGGTTGCCAATTTCTGCCCCTTCACACATTTTGATGCATGCATTTAGTGCTATAAACTTTCCTTTTAGCACTTCTTTTGCTGTGTCTCTGAAGTTTTGATAATTTGTTACTGTTATTATTAACTTTGAATAATTTTACATGTCTATTTCATTGTTAACCCCAAAATTACTCAGAAGACTGTTTGATTTTCATGTATTTGTATAGCTTTTTTTAGTTTTAGTTCTGGGTACAGGTGCAGGATGTGCAGGTTTGTTACATAAGTAGATATGTGCCATAGTGGTTTGCTGCACCTATCAACCCATCACCTAGGTATGAAGCGTAGCATGCATAAGCTCTTTTTTCTAGTTCTCTCCCTCCCCCAACCCCACCCTGTGACAGGTCTCAGTGTGTGTTTTTCCTGTCCCTATGTCCATGTGATCTCATTGTTCAGTTCCCACTTATAATAAGAACATGTAGTGCTTGGTTTTATGTTTCTGTTAGTTTGCTGCTGATAATGGCTTCCAGCTTCATCTATGTTTCTGCAAAAGACATAATCTCATTCCTTTTTATTCCATGATGTATACATACCACATTTTCGTTATCCAGTCTATCACCGATGGGCATTTGGGTTGATTCCATGTCCTCGTTATTGTGAATAATGTTGCAATGAAGATATGAGTGGATGTATCTTTGTAACAGGCCGATTTATATTCTTTTGGGTATATACCAAGTAATGAGATTACTGGGTCAAATGGTATTTCTGGTTCTAGATTTTTGAGGAATTGCCACACCATCTTCCACAATAATTGAACTAGTTTACATTCCCACCAACAATGTAAAAGCATTTCTAAGTTTCTTGACTTTTTACTAGTGAGCATTCTCATTGGTGTGGAATGGTATCTCACTGTGGTTTTGATTTCCATTTATCTAATGATCAGTGATGTTGCACTTTTTTTTCATATGTTTATTGGCTGCATGAATTTCCTCTTTTAGAATGTTCTTTTTTGATGTTTTGTTTTTCTTGTATATTTGTTTGAGTTCCTTGTAGATTCTGATTATCAGACCTTTGTCGGATGGATAAATTGCAAATATTTTCTCCTACTCTGTAGGTTGCCTGTCCACTCTGATGATAGTTTCTTTGGCTGTGAAGAAGCTCTTTGGTTTAATGAGAGACTATTTGTCAATTTTTGCTTTTCTTGCAATTGCTTTTGGCAATTTCTTCATGAAATCTTTGCCCATGCCTGTCTCCTGAATGGCATGGCCTAGATTTTCTTCCTGATTTTTTATATCTTTGGGTTTTACATTTAAGTATTTAATCCCTCTTGAATTGATTTTTGTATAAAAGTGTGAGGAAGAGGTCCAATTTCAATTTTCTGCAAGTAGATAGCCATATCTCCAGCACCATTTATTAAATAAGGAATTCTTTACCTGTTGCTTGCTTTAGTCAGGTTTTTTGAAGATCACATGGTTGTAGATGTGCAATCTTATTTCTGAGTTCTCTATTCTGTTCCACTGATCTATATGTCTATTTTTGTATCAGTACCATGCTGTTTTGGTTATTGAAGCCTTGTAGTATAGTTTGAAGTTTAATAGGGTGATGCCTCCAGCTTTGTTCTTTCAGCTGAGGATTGTCTTGGCTATACAGGATCTTTTTGGTTCCGTATTAATTTTAAAAGTCATTTTTTCCTTAGTTCTGTGAAGAAAGTCAAGGGTAGTTTAATGGGAATAGCACTGAATCTATAAATTATTTTGGGCAGTATGACCATTTTCACAATATTGATTCTTCCTATCCATGAGCATGGAATGTTTTTCCATTTGTTTGTTTCCCTTCTGGTTTCCTTGAGCAGAGGTTTGTAGTTCTCCTTAAAAAGGCCCTTCACTTCCTTTGTTAACTGTACTTCTAGGCATTTTATTCTCTTTGTAGCAATTGTGAATGGGAGTTAATTCATGATTTGGCTCTCTGCTTGCCTGTTGTTGGTATATAGGCATGCTTGTGGCTTCTGCTCATTGATTTTGTATCCTGAAACTTTGCTGAAGTTGTTTATCAGCTTAAGAAGCTTTGTGCCTGGGATGATGGGGTTTTCTAGATATGAAAGCATGTCATCTGCAAACAAAAACATTTCTACTTCCTTCCTTCTTATTCGCATACACTTTATTTCTTTCTCTTGCCTTATTGCTCTGCCCAGAACTTCTAACACTATGTTGAATAGGAGTGGTGAGAGAGGTCATCCTTGTCTTGTGCTGATTTTCAAATGGAATACTTCCAGCTTTTGCCCATTCAGTATGATACTGGCTGTGGGTTTGTCATAAATAGCTCTTATTATTTTGAGGTATGTTCCTTCAATACCTGGTTTATTGAGAGTTTTTAACATGAAAGGATGAATTTTATCAAAGGCATTTTTGCATCTATTAAGATAATCATGTGGTTTTTGTCTTTAGATCTGTCTGTAATGAATTAGGTTTATTGACTTGCATATGTTGAACCAGCCTTGCATCCTGGCAATGAATCCAATTTGATCATGGTGGATAAGCTTTTCGACATGCTGCTGGATTCAGTTTGCGAGTACTTTATTGAGAACTTTTGCATCAATGTTCATCAGGGATATTGGCCTGAAATTTTCCTTTTCTTGTGTCTTTGCCTGGTTTTGGTATCAGGATGATGCTGGCTTCATAGAATGAGTTGGGAGGAGTTCTTCTTGCCAAGTTTTTGGAATAGTTTCAGAAGGAATTCGGAAGGAGTTCAATTCCTCTTTGTATTTCAGGTAGAATTCAGCTGTAAATCCATCTGGTTCTGGGCTTTTTTTTTTCTTTCTGGATAGGCTATTTATTACCATCTCAATTTCAGAACTTTTTATTGGTCTACTCACGGATTCAGCTTCTTCATGGTTAAGTCTTGGGAGGCTGTATATGTCCAGGAATATATTCATTTCTCCTAGATTTTCTAGTTTATTTGCATAGAGCTGTTTAAAATGTTCTCTGATGGTTGTTGGTATTTCTGTGGAGTCAGTGGTAATACCCCCTTATCATTTTTTATTGTGTCTATTTGATCTTCTCTCTTTTCTTCTTTACTATTCTAGCTAGCTGTCTATTTTATTCATTTTTTCAAAAAACCAGCTCCTGGATTCAATTATTTTTTAAAGAGTGTTTCGTGTCTCTATCTCCTTGAGTTCTGCTCTGATCTTCATTATTTATTGCCTTCTGCTAGCTTTGGAGTTTGTTTCCTCTTGCTTCTCTAGTTTTTTTAGTTGTGATCCTATGATGTTGATTTGAGATCTTTTTAGCTTTTGATGTTAGCATTTAATGCTATAAATTTCCCTTTTAATATTGCTTTAGCTGTTTCCCAGAGATTCTGGTACACTGTCTCTTTGTTTTCATTGGTTTCAAAAACTTCTTGATTTCTGCCTTAATTCCATGACTTACCCAGGAGTAGTTCAGGAGCAGGTTGCGCAATTTCCATGCACTTGTGCCATTCTGAGTGAGTTTCTTACTCTTGAGCTCTAATTTGATTGTGCTGTGATCTGAGAAACTGATGGTTATGATTTCAGTTCTTTTGCATTTGCTGAGGAGCGATTTAATTCCAATTATGTGATCAATTTTAGATTAAGTACCATGTGGTGCTGAGAAGAATATATATTCTGTTGTTCTGGGGTGGAAAGATCTGTAGATAACTATCAAGTAATCTTGGTCTAGAGCTGAGTTCAAATCCAGAATATCTTTGTTAATTTTCTGTCTTGATGATCTGAGAGCGGGGTATTTAAGTCTCCCACTATTAATGTGTGGGAGTCTACCTCTCTTTGTATGTTACTGAGAAATTGTTTTACGAATATGGGTGTTCTTGTAGTGGGTGCATATATATTTAGGATAGTTAGCTCATCCTGCTGAAATGACCGCTTTGCCAATATATAATGCCTTCCTTTGTCTTTTTTCTTTGTTAATCTTTGCTGTTTTAAAGTCTGTTTTGTCAGAAATAAGAATTGCAACCCCTGCTTTTTTCTGTGTTCTATTTGGTAAATTTTCCTTCATCCTTTTTAGTCTATTTGTGTCCTTGCATGTGAAAAGGGACTCTTGAGTATAGCACATCAATGGATTTTGACTCCTTATCCAGCTTGCCACTCTGTGTCTTTTAATTAGGGCATTTAGCTCATTTACATTTAAAGTTAATATTGTTATGTGTGAATCTGATCCCAAAATTGTGATACTAATTGGTTATTTTGCAGACTTGTTTATGTATTTGCTTTATAGTGTCACTGATCTGTATATTTTAATGTGTTTTTTGTAGTGGCTGGTAACAGCTTTTATTTTCCATATTTATTGCCTCCTGCAGGAGCTTTTGCAAAGCAAGCCTGATGGTGACAAATTCCCTCAACATTTTCTTGTCTTTAAAAGATTTTAGTTCTCCTTCACTTATGAAGCTTAGTTTGGCCAGATATGAAATTCTGGGTTGAAAATTTTTTTCCTATGAGTGAGAACATGCAGTGTTTGGTTTTCTGTTGTTGTGTCAGTTTGCTGAGAATGATGGTTTCCAGATTCATCCATGTCCCTACAAAGGACATGAATTCATCATTTTTTATAGCTGCATTGTATTCCATGGTGTATATGTGCCACATTTTCTTTGTCCAGTCTATCACTGATGGGCATTTAGGTGGGTTCCAAGTCTTTGCTATTGTAAACAGTGCCACAATGAACATACATGTGCATGTGTCTTATAATAGAACAATTTATAATCCTTTGGGTATATACCCAGTAATGGGATTGCTGGGTCAAATGGAATTTCTATTTCTAGGTCCTTGAGGAATCACCACACTGTCTTCCACAATGGTTGAACTAATTTACACTCCCACCAACAGTGTAAA
>CAUYLG010015916.1:0-54647 GCA_963573385.1 Cacajao melanocephalus
CCCCAGTGTGTGATGCTTCCCTCCCTGTGTCCATGTGTTCTCATTGTTCAACACCCGCCTATGAGTGAGAACATGCGGTGTTTGATTTTCTGTTCTTGTGTATAGGTGATGGGGGGATGGAGGCAACAAACCACATTGCCATGTATGTACCTACGCAACAATCCTGCATGATCTACACATGTACCCCAGAACTTAAAATACAATATATATATATATATATATATATATATATATATATATATAGTGACTTTAACATTGAGCCTTAAAACTATGTAGGAGAAAGGCAAGGCAAGAGGAAAATAGATGAGATTTTAGCATGTTTATCTTGTCAAGTAGCTGAGAAAGGAGAGATAAATAATGAATTTAGGGAGATGAATGTCAATGTCAAAGACATTGAGAGCAATAACTGAGAGTGACGTGTTCAATCCAGCCCCTACAGGGTAGCCTAAGTTTTCTGAGGGCAATAGTGGGGTTTCTACTTGAGTTCAGTGTCCCCACGGGGATTATCAGGACTTGAGAGTTGTTGAAAATCTTATAAAGAACACCAAATATGTTCCCAATAGAAGAAATTGTCTGGGGTTTGGCTACATTTCTAAGGTAGTGGACAACCAATTTCTGAGGCAGTTGAAGGAGCCAAGATCAGCCTAAGAGAAGACGTCATATAAGCAAAAATCTTTAGAATGACCTCTTTACATCTGTCAAGTAAGAAAAGTTTGTTATTCAATTACCATTTCCCCAAATGCCAGAGTTGCAATTTGTCTGTCAAGGTGCCCAGAAATGTCTTAAGCCCCTAATTGGTGGTTTTAATATACTTTCGTCAAAAGTCCCATTGCCCCATAACTTATTCTCAGCTGTTGGAGAACATAAAAGATCTGGTGGTTAAACTCCTATTGAGTTTTAATAGCTGATAAAGCATCCTACCTTGCCTCTTCATATTTGCCTTTAACATACAGGAATTACAGCCACTGCTATGAAGATGTAGAGAGGAATATTTCAGAGATTGGGGTAGGGGACCATGGGTACCATTTGTGTCACAGAGAAAAACTTTCAACTTCTCACCACTTAAACTCAAAATAAGGCCACTTTATGACCAAGACACTTTCTCTCACTACCTTAATCACACATAAACACACACATGAACACATATATGCACACTTATGCACACATGTGAACATGTACACACATGTAGATGCACATTTACAGCAAACAAAGGCCTTGCTAGGGACTCTAATCAATCCTTTCTCATTTCCTAGCATTTGACCCATTCTGCCTGATTTTTCTCAGGAATATCAGTTCTAATATTATACACCAGAGCTTTTCTGCCCAAATAATTTTTCCCCCAAACCCTAAAAATTGAGAAAAAATTACGTTGTACATTAAATAAAATAATTTGCTTCCCAGACAGATTTCAGACTTCAGGTATTCTTAAGCTGATACTATATAATGAAGTAATTGTGTAATTAGGAATACATTTGTCAAGTAGATAATTATTATGCTTAGAACATGAAAAAATGGCTTTATAAGAGAGAAATAAAAAGATGATATTAAGAATTTTAATGGATCAAATGAAAGCTTTAAGTTTTATTGGATAAAAATAAATTGGCCTAACCAGAATTGGTTTTATGGGTCTGTAAGTCCATTTTAAATAGGGTCAGATAATGAGTTTGAGGGGAAGTCTGATCTGGCTGAATTCTCATTAATATCCCTTTGCAGCATTCAGTTGGCTATGACTCAAATCAAAGCCCATCTGTTAGTGTTTTCCCTTCTCCTCCCCATCTTCCTCTGACATCAAACCCAGCTTGCCATAGACAGTTTACTTATTTTTATCTCCATCTCCACCCTAGTCAAAACACTCTCCTCTCTTGCCCTGAACTAATCCAACAACCCCCCAGTCCCTTACCACATCCATTCTTTGTTTCTTTTGCTGTTGTGCTTCTTATTGAAGTGAAGCTCATGTAACATAAAATTAGCCATTTTAGACTGTAAAATTCAGTGGCTTTTAGTACATTCATGGTACTATGCAACCACAGTCTATACCAAGTTCCAAAACACTTTTATCAACCCCCAAGGAGTACCCCATACCTATTAAGAAGTCAGCCCGTATTCTCTCCTCCCCTGGCTCCTGGCAGCCACCAATCTTCTTTCTTTCACTATTGATTGGCATATTCTGTATATTGCATCTAAATGGAATCATAAAATATGTGACTGTTTATGTCTGGCTTCTTTCACTTAGCATAATGTTTTCAAGGTTTATCTACATTGTACAAGTATAAATACTTCATTGCTTTTTATGGTGATGAATATTCCATGGTATGCATATACTGTAATTTGTTTATCCCTTTATCTCTTGATAACCATTTGGGTTCCAAGAAATCTACTTTTGGGCTATTGTGACTAGCACTTCTGTGAACATTCTTGTACATGAATTTGTTTGAGTATCTGTTTTAAATTCTTTTGGCTATATACCTATGAGTGAAACAGCTGAATCTTGTGGTAATTCTATGTTTAACTTTCTGAGAAATCACCAAACTGTTTTTGACAGCCGCTGCACCATTTTCATTCCCATAAGGAGTGGTTAACAATTCTAATTTCTTCATATCTTGTTAACAATTGCTGTTTTCTGGATTTTGACTTGTTTTATATATTATAATACTCATCCTAGTGTGTGGGAAGTAGTATCTCATTGTGGTTTTAATTTGCATTTTTCTAGTGACTAATGATTCTGAACATCTTTTCATATGTATATTGGACATCTGTATGTCTTCTTTGAAGAAATGTTTATTCTTTACCCATTTTTTAATTAGATGATTTTTTCCTTAACTTGTAAGAGTTCTTTATATATTCCGTATACCAGACCGCTATCCACATATGATTTGCAAACATTTTCTCTCATTCCATAGGTTGTCTTTTCACTTTCTTTGTAATATTCTTAAATGCACCTAGGGTTTTTTGTTTCATTTATTTGTTTGCTTCTTAAGATGGGGTCTTGCTCTGTCAATCAGGCTGGAGTGTAGTGGTTCAATCATAGCTCACTGAAGCCTCCAACTTCTGAGCTCAAGTAATCCTCTCTCCTAGCCAAGTAGCTAGGACCACAGGTGCACGCCATCATACTCAGCTAATTTATTTTTTTGATTTTTATTTTTGTAGAAATGGAGTTTCACTTCCTTGCCTAGGCTGGTTTCAAACTCCTGACCTCAATCAATTCTCCTGCCTTGGCTTCCCAAAGCACTGGGATTACAAGCATGAACCAGTATGCTTGGCTCGGTTTTTTATTTTAATGTTTGTTTTGATCACATATAATTTACATTATATATTTTCTTTTGTTGCTTATGTTTCATATGTCAAATTTAAGAATCCATTGCCCCAATCAAAAATCATACATATCAGTGAGAACATACAATGTTTGGTTTTCCATTCCTGAGTTACATCTATATAATAGTCACTTTCCTCTTGCTTTATTTCTTCTCTTCTAAGAAGAGTTTCTCTTTGGTTTGATATAGTTTTATTTAAAATATGTCATATGTATTGCTGTAGATCTCTTTGAGTTTATTCTTCTTGGAACTCATTGAATTTTTTGGATGTATAGATTTATCTTTTTAAAATTACATTTGCAAAGTTTCAGTCATAATTACTTCACACATTCTTTCTTCTTTCTCTCTATGCTCTCCTTCTGAGACTCGAATTCCCAAATTCATTCTTGCACCCTCCAATTTATTCTTCACACTGTGGTTATGTCAGAGAATGACCAATTTATGTGCATGCATGTGTATGTATAAACGTGTGTGTGTATATGTGTGTATGTGTGTGTATGTGTGTGTATTTAGAGAAAGAGTCAGAATTTACTTATTTATTTATTTTTAAGTTCAGGGTAGTACATGTGCAGGTTTGTTATATAGGTAAACTGCATGTCACAGGGGTTTGTTGTACAGATTATTTCATCACCCAGGTAGTAAGCATAGTACCCGATAAGTCTCTTTTAATCTTTTCTTCCTCCTACCCTTTGCCTCAAGTAGGCCTCAATGTCCATTGTTCCCTTCTTTGTGCCCATGTGTTTTTAATAAGTGAGAACATGCAGTATGTGGTTTTCTGTTCCTGCGTAAATTCACTTAGGATAATGGCCTCCAGCTCCATCTATATTGCTACAAAGGACATGATTTTGTTTATAAGGTTGCTTAGTATTCCATGGTGTATATATACCACAGTTTTAAAAGTTCAGTCTACCATTGATGTGCATATAGGATGATTCCATGTCTTTGCTGTCATGAATAGCACTGCAATGAACATTACGATAGAACAATTTATATTTCTTGGGTATATATTCAGTGATGGGATTGATGGATTGAATGGTAATTTTGTTTTAAGTTCTTTGAGAAATCACCACACTGCTTTCCACAATGGCTGAATTAATTTGCATTCCCACCAACAGGGTATAAGCATTCTCTTTTCTCTGCAACCTCACCAGCATCTGTCATTTATTGTCTTTTTAGTAATAGCCATTCTGACTGGTGTGGGATGGTATCTCATTGTGGTTTTGATTTGCATTTCTCTAATGGTTAGCAATGTTGAACATTTTTTCATGTGCTTGTTGGACACATATATATCTTCTTTTGAAAATTATCTGTTCATGCTTTTTTTAATGGTGTTATTTGGTTTTGATTTTTAATTTAAGTTTTTTATAGATTCTGGAAATTAGATCTTTGTTGGATGCACAAATTGTGAATATTTTCTCCCATTCTGTAGGTTGTCTGTTTACTCTGTTGATAATTTCTTTTGCTGTGCAGAAGCTCTTTAGATTAATTATGTCCCATTTGTCATTTTTTTTTCTCTCTCTTTCAATTGCTTTCAGTATCTTCTTCATGAAGTCTTTGCCAGGGACCATGTGTAAAATGGTATGGCCTAAGTTTTCTTCTAGCACTTTTATAGTTTTAGATTTTACATTTAATTATTTAATTCATCTTGAATTGACTTTTGTATATTGTGTAAGGAAGGGGTCCAGTTTCTCTCTTTTTTTTCAAGAAACGCCTGAGACTAGGTAGTTTGTAAGAAAAAGGGTTTAATTGACTCACAGCCTATACAGGAAGCATGGTAGCATCTGCCCAGTTTCAACAAGTGCCTTTAGAAGTGCTCTTCTTGTTACCCCTTTCCTATGGCATTTGCATATGCTTTTGCTTTGCCTTTCAGACTTTTTGTTTTCCTAATTCCACCACTTCTTTTATATGACTATTTCCACTCATTCTTCAGATCTCAGCTTAGTCATTACTTTCTTAGAAAAACCTTCTCTGAAACCCTGTCCAGATCTCATGTCTATTTCCACTGATGGCACCATCTACCTTCCTTTATAGTACTTAACGTAACTTGAAATTTTATGTTAAATTCTTTTTTCCAAATATTTTTCTTCCTTTATAGAGGAGAAACTCCATCAGAGCAGGCTACACCTCTGCTTGTGCTAATCATTCTGTTTCTTCTACCTATCATGTTGCCCGGCACAAAGGAATATTCACAAATAGCCAATGAATAAATGAATTATCAGATTAGTCATTGCCTTCTCGTGAGGCATGAGTATACTATCTTCCTAGTGTACTCATCTCAAAGAATGCATACACTGCCTTTCTACTATATCTCTATTTCTGTAAGAGCTTAGGCATATAGTGTAGGAAGAGAATAATCGTTCCTTGAGTCACCAATAAATCTCAGGCCGCTCTTAGTAACTCTTATTCTATTTTTTGTTTATTAGATACATTTTTCATGGAAATTTGTTATACACTGGGCAGCATTCTAGCTACTGAAGAGACATATGTGGAAAAAAAATAACCTCAGTCCTTTTTATTCTGGACATTTGTTATTCTTTTTTGTTGCCCAGTGCTGAATTTCTTTCTTAAGTTGGGTAATTCTTCATTTCTTATGTCAATCAGTGCTGAATTTCTTTCCTAAGTTGGGTAATTCTTCATTTCTTGTGTCAATCAGTGCTGAATTTCTTTCTTAAGTTGGGTAATTCTTCACTTCTTGTGTCAATCATGTAAGGTGAAAATGCTGAGTACTTACCTTCTCACCCTGCATTAATGGTAGAAAGTGGGCATTTGACCTAGACTCTGCTAATCCAGGGCACCCACACTGAACTTGGATTTCAAAGCTGGTGAAACAATGAAATAGGACTATTGAAGATCCTATTCTGTTAAGACTGATGGGAAGAGTGACAGGCATAGCCACACCCAATATCCAGAGGCAGTGTTGTTCACAAATCTTGCAGCCCCTTTAAGTGCCTTGGAGCAGAGGTGTCTCCATGTGATTGGTTTTACGCATGATTTAGTCATTTTTCCTGGTTTTGTTACATTCATTCCTTGTTCTCTAGCCTGCTATAGATTCTGCAAACTGCCAATATTCTTTAATAAATGCATTTTCTGCTGAAATTATGAAGAGGCAGTTACTTTGCTTGGAACTGAGAAACTTCACAGATACACTGCCGTCATTGCAAAAGATTGACATATGATGATTGCATGTGGGCCAAATTGGAATACAGCCATGCTTATTCATTTGCATATTGTTTATGGCTGCCTAGAGCTATAATAGCAGAGTTGAGCCAATTCAGAGACCAAATGTCCCACAAAGCCTAAAATATTTACTGTCCCACTCCTTACAAAAAGAGATTGCAATCCCTACCCTAGAAAATAAAGTATACAATTAACATGCTATTGTAATATAACATAATTTAAGCTTTTATATTATTTTTCATTTCTACTGTTTTAAGGTGATACATTTTATAAATAAGTAACCACAACAACTTTCAGAAATATTTATGGTAAGACATAGTTCATTGGGCAATGCACTTGTTACATGAAATGAGATTTTATTTGTTTCAAATTTGTCTTAATGAGGGAGGCTTTTGCCATAAGGACAGAAAAATCAGTGAAGAAGTTTGTTTTCTCTTAGTCTTGACTTTGGTATAATCATAGATCCTGAGGATCATAAGAAGCCTTATAATTAACCTAAATTAATGCTGATCTAATGCTTGAATCTTCTTCACACTATCTAAGTGACCACCATTTCTTTACATGTCTTCACTGACAATGCATATATTCTCAAGGAAAACTAACCTCTTCTGGTAAGCCCTGATTGAAACTAGGCTTGGTATTAAAATTCAAACTCTGTTTGAATTCAAAATCTGTTTGAATTCACCAGGTCCCCAAAAGAATAGATTTAATTCCTTTCCCATATTAGCGTGCTTAAGTATTTGACAATTACTCTATCTTCCTGACTTTTTAAAAATTGGAACAACACAACATTGTAAGAGATTTATCAAAGCTGTCTTAGGATTTTTATCCATATTTCCTCATTAACATCTCACAGTGACACTCATAGGAGGATAGTGTTATCATCCCTCTTAGACAACTTTTCCATTCCAAGTTCACAGCTGGTAAGTGGTGTAGTTGAGCTTCTGATGGCTTTCCATTATGGCAAACAACATTTTGAGTTAAATCACATAGATTTTCCATATGGCAATCAATATTCTGTATCTTCACAAGCTTTCCTTTGCCATGACAATGATACCTCTCGACATTTGTCATTCCAAGCCAGAGAGATTCCCACATGCACAATTACCTTGTTTTTATTTTGTCATGTTTTCATCTGACAACTAGAAACCCCTTCACCTTCCATCCATTGCTTCCACTTCAAGCATGTCCTTTGAGTTGTCCCTCCCACATCATTTTAATGTTGCTGATGTCATTGTTACATCCCAAATGCAGTGTCTACAGTGTCAAATAATACTGTCACTTACCCGTTGTGAGATTTTTGGCAATTATATTTTTGACCTATGACTTCACAATTGCTTCTCACTTTCTGTGCCTTAATAAAATTTATATTATATCTATGCCTGATTACAGTGGGGGTTAATTAAATCTTATATAAAATACTAAAGAATAAGAGCCAAGCACATCATTATTACTGTAAGCACACTTGAAAATATAACCACATATTTCCTATAGATGTCTCTGTTGGAAGAAAAACTTCCAATTCTACAGTAATGAAAATAAGGAATTGATATAAGCAATCTAGCATCAAAATTTATTTTTATCTTCTTATTGGAAGAGCAATTTAAACTTTTGAAAAACAACTTGAAGATGAAGTATATATAAAATTCACTCCACACATCAAGCCCATTCAATTAGATTCAGTACAGAAAATTTTCTTCATTGTGGAAATAAACCAATATAGGGAAAAGTTATCTTATGTATCAAATATATATATTTATCTAATCCTAAGGAGGAGAAGATTCTCTACCAGGGCCCAACAAGTCCTTCTGACTGCACAAGGCATTGTACAAGGTGAGATAATTTGTAAATGCAGTTTCATTTAAGAAAATAAGAAAATCTTGACATCCGGAAAATGGCCAAAACTAAACACTCTTTAATATACTGAGATTTAAATTTTATTACTAGGTTGAAAATTAGGTAACACTAGCAAGGTAACTGTGGGCAATTTGTTTAATTGCTATAAGCCTCATTTTCCTTATCTACAAAATGTTGAGATCTACCTCATTTGTTGTGAGAGTAAAATAAATAAATCTTTTAAAAAACTCTGCATGAGGCCTAAAGGCAAGTACTCAGTAATTGGTAGGTATAAATAGGGACTAGTGAAATGTAGTAGTCACTATGGTTATATATCTTGTTAGTAGTGTAAACCAAATCAAATTATTTCACTCAATTAATCTGTACCTGTTTTCACATCTTGAAAATAGAGATATAATTATATTACTTATTACCTAAGATAGTAAAGGAATTAAACTAGGTAATATGTATAAGGCACCCAGGACAGTGTCCAGTGCATGGTGAGCATTTGGTAAATGTTGGTCATTGTCATCATCATCATTATCACTATTGCATCAAAAATACATTTTTCTCTTACTAGTGAATGCTGGCCAAAGACTAAATCATTTTCAACAGTGATATTTTTATTTAAGTTGTAAGAAGACTTCAAGTAAAAGTTAAAACTAATACTGAGAGGAAAATTATCTCTTTAAGATAAAAGTCACAGTGACCTTGAACACCGTTTCCAACACTGCTGTTGGTTCCTTGGCTTTCAAATCCCAGACACTGGCTTATTAGGTGGATCCCTTTGTTCCCCTCTGCTCAGCATCGACACTGAAGCAATCATACAAAACTCTCAGAATAAAATGTTATAAATCAGTTAAAATAGCCATTTTGGGCATTTTTAATATAAAAGTTTCTAAATTGTGTTTTCGTAAGTGGTATTTGATAGCAAAAATTAATATCTGCATGTATAATAATTTTTCATGGTGAATAAACTGTGTACATTGAGTATGATAATTGCACAGTCAAATCCCATTTTCTCAGATCCATCTATATGCCCTGGTTTCAGCTGCACAGGGTGTCATCAAAGATGGTGAGATTTATTTTACCTCTAATTGGACCACGGCAGCTGCTTTATAGAAACTACAGCTGTAATGTCCTCTTTTCAAAAAGGTGCAAAATCATGGCATCACTTCCGTAGGAGATTATATTGGACAACGAAGAGAATGGATTACATGTCAACAAAACCAGCTGTCTTTCCCTATTAAAGGTTTTGTAGAGAGCTGGGATGCAATTCAGATGTCTAAAACCCAAAATGGTATGTTCAACACCTTAATCCCAAAGGAACTGGCCATCGGACAATATGAGTTTGGTCTCTTTTGGGTAATTTGTAGTGGTTTGCTTTTTCATGCCCTAAAATATGAAGCAGGTATTAAAAACTCTTTGCGGCTGTTTCAAGATCTGAATTTCCAATGTCATGTAATTCACTAGAGGCAAATAATGATTTTGAGTTCAGGACAAGGCATTATAGTACTACCCTTTATTTTGATCTGCTACTAGTGTCCCTATGGGACTGGCTGATGGTTTCTATTTACTCTATTTCCTCACATATTAATTTATGCTCAAAATCATTTGCTCTAGGGGGTGCCTTCTTTTATGTAACTTTCTAAAGCACATCATATGTCCCAGTCCTCAGAATACATGTATTTGAGAACTAAGGCTTGTGTTTATGAAAAATAAATTTTTTATTATCATGTGTGAATTGAGTATCATTAGATGAGCCAGAGAATGGCCAGCAGAGCTAAGTTACTAGAACGATAGCCTTTAGCATTAGCTTTTCTAGGTCTAAATCTAAAATTTACTGCTAATAAGCTACATGACCTCAGTAACTATGGGAGAACTTCTTAGTCTGGATGGCAAACCAGGGCATCTATGGACATTTTAAGATGGACTAGGAATTTCATAGATGAAAAGTAGGGAGTGCTGTGTTACAGGCGGAGAGAGTAGCTTGCGCAAATATTCTGAAGAGAGGAAAAGAATTTGGCAAATTCAAGAAGCACAGAAATGAGATCACTGTGACTCAAAATAGGAAGTAGTAACGTGGCTGGAACTAAGGCTGCACAGATTCAAAGGAAAGTGCAGTCTACGGATATCTTTATAAGTCATCATGAGGGTTTTTATTTATTTTTATTTAAACACAAATTATTAATTAGAGGTGACTGCTTGATAGATACAGGGTGTTCTTGGAGGGTGATGAAAATGTTTTAGAACTAGATAGAGAAAATGATTGCACAACACTGTGAATATACAATATATGACGTGTCACTGAATTGTGTATTTTAAAATAATTTTTTGTAATGTGAATTTCATCTCACTAAAAGGACATTTTAAATTTATTATTATTTTAAAAATTAATATATGTGCAAATGGTGCTGAATTTAAAATGTATGAAAAGGTATTCAGTAAAGAATTTTCATCTTATTCCTGACCTCTGCTTACAGCATCCTTCCTCATCAACATCTAAGTTATAAACACATTTTTGTTGGTTATCTTTCCAGATGTATTTTATATGATATATATAACCATGCCTCATTTAATGATAGAAATACATTCTGAGAAATGCATCTTTATGTGATTTTGTTATTGTGCAATCATAGAGTATACTTACACAAACCTAGATCACGCAACCTACTACACACCTAGGCTATATGGTATAGCCTATTCCTCCTAGGCTACAAACCAGTACAGCATGTTAGTGTATTAATACTATAGACAATTAGGACACAAGAGTAGGTATTTGTGTATTTAAATGTATGTAAACATAGAAAAGTTACAATAAGAATATGGTATAAAAGACCAAAAAAAAAGCAACACCTACATAGGGCCGCTCCACTATAATCTTATGGAACCACTGTCACATACGCAGTCCCTCATGGACAACATATATATGTATATGCTGCATGACAACATTTTGGTCCATGATTAAATGTACATGTGTTGTTTTTCTCATCCAGTTGATAGCATTCCATACATACGCTTCTTTGCCTTGCTCCTGTTATTTAATAGACATATTAGAGATCATTCTATGTAAGTACACAGAGAGCTTTCTCAGTCTTTCCAGTGACTTCATTGTACAATTGTGCAGTTCCAATTACTGAATATTTCAACTACTTCTAATCTTTTGCCTTTGCAAAAAAATTATCGCATACTTCTAAGTTTTCACATTTGCAAGTATATTTCTGGACTAATTATATCTTTCTATTTATTCTTCTGGTGTTTAGCAGATACCGGGCTAAAACTCTCTACTCTTAGCAATAATGAAATTGTTGTTGTTTTTATATTTCCTCTCCACTGCTCTGTCTCATCTACCACCTGATGTTAGTGGATTATGAGGTTTTTGTACTGATTACATTTAAACATTTAAGCATGCTTACAGTTCGATTATTTGATTTACCAGCTTTAAAGGCTTTTAATTTTAAGCTATACAGCTTTCTATACTACCTCCTATCTTTCTTCTTCTCATCCCAGCTTTATCTGTTCTTTCCATTTTTTCAGGGATTATAGATGACTTAAATTCTGTGCTATTAATATAGCCCCCACCTTTATTTCAGCCACTTCTCTCCTGTTAAAACAAAGTTTTGCCATACTTTCCTTATTCATCTCTTCATCAGTTGAAGTTTACCTTTTAGAATCTTCTATAATAGAAAGTTGCATTCTAGACTTACTGGAATTCTCCTGGAGTTCTTGTGTAGTTAGAGATGTCTGTTTTGTTTATAAATTGGATAACAGAGTATAGGAATAAGTTACTTAACCCTGTCTTTCTTTTTCTCTATAAATGTGCCAAAAGGAGAGAAAAAAGGAGGACAGAAACAGGAAAAACAAGTGAAAACAAGCCCCTAACCTGCTCCTTCCTCCTACTTCAATGGGTCCAAAGATGCTCTCACTGCCACCTAAGCATAACATTCTTAGTATTCCCAATCAGGAATTATCGGATTCCTCTCAGAGTGTGACATGTACTCTGAAGAACTTTGTTTGACCAGCTTTGCCATGAACATGTTAACATAGATAATGCTTAGCTGTAAGCATTATCTCTGTATTCTCTCACATGCCTTTTTCCCTATTAGACCATAAGTGTTTTGGGAAGTCATTTCTAAAATGTTGTGATTCAGGTTACACACATCATCTTGTTTGTTTTTTTTTTTTCTTGTTTCCTAATAGCCTTATTGAGGTTTACTTGATACACAATAAACTACACATATTTAAAGTGTACAATTTGATGATTTGACATATGTAAACACCCACGACATAATCAGCACAATCACCCATGAAATAATCAACCACAATCAAGATAGTTTTCTTGTGACTATTAACCCAGTACTCTCTTTTTCTCAATAACCCCCCTTTATAACTCCTTTCCCTTACCTTTCCAGGAGATCCTTACTGATCTGCTGTCACATAGATTCGTTTGCATTCTTTAGAGGTCATGAAGCATATATTCTTTTTTTGTCTGGCTGCTTCATTTATTGTAATTATTTTGAGATTTGCTCTAGTTGTTGAATGTATCCATAGCCAAATCATGTTGCTTGCTGAGCAGTATTCCATTGTATAGGTACACTACAGACCATTTATACTTTCGACTGTTGATGAACATTCAAACTGTTTAGTGTTTCGGGTTACTACAGAGCTGCCATAAACTTTCTTCAAGTCTTGCACAGACGTATGCTTTCTTTGTTTCTGGTATTATACCTAGGAATGGAATGGAGAGATCATATGTAAGAGTATGATTAACTTGTTAAGAAGCTCCCAAACAGTCTGCCACAGTAGTTGTAACCATTTCACATTCCCAGTGGCAGTGTGTGAGAGTCCCAATTCTTCCTTACCTTTGCCAATAATTGGTATGATTGGCCTTTTTTAATTTTGACAATTATAATATTTGGCAATACTGTATATTTGGCAAATATCTCCCGTGTAATATTGCCAAATATTGAGCAATAATGATAATTATTTTATGTGCTTATTATTTATGTGCTTATTTGCCTATATATCTTTTTTGAGGATGTATCTATTGAATTATTTTACCCAATTTTTATGAAATTGTTTTCTTATGCTTTAAGATTTCTTTATGTGTTCTGAGTTTTAATCAGAAGTATGATTTACAAATATGTTTTTCCAACTGATTGTTTTTTATCATTTTACCAGTGTCTTTTAAAAAGCAAAAATTTTAAAAATTTTTTGACAAAGTACAATTTAGCAATTTTTTTGGATAATTTTTTTGTTGGTGTGCCTAAAAAATATTTCACTACATTAAGGACACAAATCTTTCTCCTATGCTTTCTTTATATATTTTATAGCTTTAGGTTTTGAATTTGGGTTTATGACTAATTGTTAGTTACTTTTCCAATGTAAAAAAGGGAATAGGTTGACACTTATTTTGTGCATATAGGCATCCAATTGTTCCAGCATTATTTGCTGAAAAGAATATCCTTACTCCATTTTAAAATTCATTTAGCTGACCACCCTACCAGTTACTCGAAAGCCATTGCTTCACATACATTGCCTGGTATGTTTGGTCATTTCAGGTTGGACAGCAAGCAGGTTCCAGTTATTCTACCTTTTTTTTTTTTTTTTTTTTTTTGAGACCAGTCACCAGGCTGGAGTACAGTGGCGCAATCTTGGCTCACCACAACCTCCGCGTCCTGGGTTCAAGCCATTCTTCCGCCTCAGCCTCCCGAGTAGCTGGGACCACAGGCGTGTGCCACCACAACCGGCTAATTTTTTTGTATTTTTAGTAGAGACGGGGTTTCACCATGTTGGCCAGGATGGTCTCAATCTCTTGACCTCGTGATTCGACCGCCTCGGCCTCCCAAAGTGCTGGGATTACTGGGTTATTCTTTCTTAACTGGAAATGAAAGTCAGGACCTAGTTTTCAAATTGGTTTTCCCCACTTGATACTGGCTTTATAAACTTGGGTATTATCGTTATTTCCATGTTGCAAATTTATAAACTGAAATTTAGGAGAGTTAAGAAATTTGCCCAATGCATAGAGTTGCAGTGATTGAATGAGATAAGCTTGCAAAACCCACGGTACAGCATATGACAATTGCATAGCAGATTGTAAGAGATTTAATTCATGTATGATTATTTATTAATTTAACTCTACTATCATAACAACTGTCCCTTTTTAATATATTCAACATTTATCAATTTCCCTGGATAAATCCCTATTTTTATTTCCTTACCCAGCACAGTCTGGAGAGTGTTCTCTCAGCATGATCAGAGGGGCCTATCTGCACTCCCAGCATCAGCTACAGATCTTCTGCACCTCTCAGAAACCTATGAGCTTCATTCTTTTAGATGCTAAATTACTGCTCCCGGAAAGTGACAGGTGACTGTAACATTTCACCAACAAATTCCTCACTCAGTAAAAATAAAAGACGCCTTAGAGAAGAATGTTTGGAGAAATCATAAATAAATACACATTTCAAGTAGGCTGTGTTTGGCCTATTGTCCCAGATAAGTGACTAAATGCTAAAAAAATTAAGTAGCTTCAGTTAATGAAACAGAGTATTAGGAAAATAGCACTGTTCTCATCATTTGTCATATAAAGGAGTGAATGTTGCTTTTGAACAGTTTCGTTTCCCAAAACTGTTGTTTTGTTTATAAAAATAAAGCTCTTAGATGGGTTGTGAAATGTTACCTTTTCATCTCTGAAACTCTTCCAACAGCAGCTTGATTATATTACATGAGGATGTTGGGGGCTTATTTCACGAGATTATTTATGTAAGATTTCACTGGCATTTTAGATCAATGCTCTGAGCTGAACCCCCAAGATGTCTATGTAACAAACTGAAGTTGAATTCTGTGTGTTTTAGTGAAGCAGAGTATATAGTAGTAGAAACCCAGAATTTCAAGCTTTGGAAACAAGAATACTGGGTGTCAGAGTTGTTTTTTGTTTGTTTTTGAGACAGAGTCTCACTCTACCACCCAGGCTGGAGTTCAGCGGTGCAATCTCAGCTTACTGCAACCTCAGCCTCCTGGGTTCAGCTGATTCTTGTGCGTCAGCCTCCTGAGTAGCTGGGATTACAGGTACCACACCTGGCTAATGGAAACAAGAATATTTGTTACAGTAGAAAACTCATCCAGTTGTCTTCCTCTCTCACCCCATCTCCTCACAGACAAACTTGTAAAAAGAGTTTTCTCCCTTTCTCACTCTTCATCTCTTCCCTGATCACTCACTACCACCCCTTGCTGACTCATTCTGTAAGATTTTCAGGGCTCTCCATATCACTAAACAAATGTATATATTTTACTCATCATCCAGCCTGACCTATCAAAAGAATATTCCACTGTGACCAGTTCTACTTAGAACATTTGGTCCCTTGGTTTCTATGACCCACATTGCACTAACTTTCTTTTCTTTTTTCCTCTCTTGTCTTTCTTTATCAAATCTCTTTTTAGATTCATCTTCCTGTAAACTCAATCATTAAAATGCTGCTGGGAGTCAGCCTTGGTTCTATTTTCTTGTCACACTTTGCACTCCTCCTGAAGGATCCCTGACACCCAGGGCTTCCCCAGCCTTCTGTGTGGAGGTGACTCACCCTCCTTCCCCCTGAGCAGTGGTCTCCCTCAACCAGCTGTCCCCATTGGCATCTCCACATAATGTCTCAAAGGAATCCCATACCCATCACATCCAGGTACACACTGAAACAAAAGAGTTCCTAAAAGAATAAAGCAAATCTGACATGTTATTTCCATTCCTGCAGCCTAAAACCAACACTTAATGGTTTCTCATTGCTCCCAAGAGAAAAATTAACATGATTCCCAGAAGCCTGTGTTTCGAAATACTGCTATCTCTCCAGGCTCATCGAATACCACACTCCCCTGTCTCTCTTTGCTTCAGACACACCAGCCACACCACTGTGCTCTATGCCCCTCACATTTGCCCTCACTACTACCTGCTATGGGACCTTCTGCCTGACCCACTTTCCTCCTCCCTCCCCGGTCACCTCCTAGTTAGCTGGTGCTCTGCCTCCAAATCATGACTCATGTGCCAACCTTCAGGGACACGTACCACAACCTTCAAGAAAAGGTTAATATATCCTGTTTTATAATCCCATGATCCACTATATTCTGAATGTTATCATCTAATTTGCATGCACAATTATTTGATTAACATGAGTCTCCTCTCAGGGTGAAAGCTCCGTGATGGCAGGGGCAAATCCTGCCACACCCTCCAGTGTATCCTCAGAATTAACACAGTGGATGATCTGTAAAATGTGTTGGGTGTATTGGAGAATTGTAGACCAGGAGGCTTCGGTGCCAGTCCTAATTCTGCATTTGTTGAACTTCATGACTTTGAGTATAAAGAACTGCCACTTAAATGCAAGAGATATCTGTCTTTGTTAATGATATATATTAATGTACTGTACCAATCCTGGCCACTGGAAAAACCCAATCCATTTGCTGATAAATCCTTTAAGCATGCTTTCACTTTCAAGAAGCCTGGATAGAAAAAATTGATAGCACTTTCATATTTCTTCTAACTCCCAAGTCTCCTCAATTAGTGTCTGCAAACACCACAATATTCAGTTTCCTATAACTGGGCTTTATGGCTGTATTGATGGGGCAGATGCCTGAATCTTTCTGGGGATTCAAAAAGTATAGAAAGTACACCACTGGTTCTTATTTGGGGATACTCAGTGCTTACCCCAGTTGCTCTATGGATTAGAAAACTTAAAGGAAAGGCTTTAATGTGAACAAAGGTAGGAAAACAGTTGACATTCAACTATAAGAGAGAGAAAAAAAATGCATCCCTGGTTAATACCTATGCGAATTTCAAGGCTTCACTGGCAATTATTCTGCCTTTCTCTACTGAATATATTGCTTTTAGAGCACTTGTTTTTAGAACCAGTTGGCATATAATTTTTCTATTTTTTGTTATAATTGAGAGTTATAAGAATTACAGAATCCCAAGTGCATGCTCAGACTTTACTTATAAAACATAATATAGTCAAAAATAAAATTATTGAGAATTCTGTGACAGTAATTGCACAGCATTCAACCTCAAGGGTGGGGACCCCTTCTACGTGTGGGAATTGGTGCAGCTGTGAACACCAGGAGCCAGCTCTGCCCTGGGCTTACAAATGTCAGTGCAGCTAGGACAAGGTCAGAGGTTCCTGGACCACCAGGAGACCTTACAGTCTGCATCCTGTATAAAATCAGCACTTGGCAACCGTAAATAAAAAATGGCATTGAATTGAATTGGAGAGATTGCCAATAAAACGGGAAAAGTTAAGATCTGCTTTTTAGATCCCAGTATTAATTGAAGCCAGACTTCTCTTTGAAATTCAAAAGGAAGAATTTTTGGTTCTTCTTTCACATTAATAGAAGTAAGATGATGAAGTATCAGATGTGCAGGTTTTAATGTCAAATTTAATCCTTTTAAGCAGCAGCAGGCCAGACTGTGAGAGCACCTACCATACCCCTGAACTCCTCCTCCTTCACTTTGGCTCCCACAGCAGGAAAACTCCATCTTTGCAGACGGACAGTTGTCCCATCTGAAGGCTGCACGACATTTGATGATCAGCATCATCATTTTCAGGGAATGACAGCAAAACAGAAAATGAAGAACTGAAAGCCTTAAACAACACATTCTTATTGATGTGGGACATTCCTAGACCCCAGAACTACCCTTGATTTTCTTTGTTGTGATTACGAATGCCACCACTTTCCAGAGCTATGGGAGGTCTAACAGGAGCCCAAAAAGTTAGACATCACAGAAGTGACTGGAAGAAACCTTTCTTGGGCTATACCTTAGCCTTGGATCAGAAAGACCTGTGGTTAAAACTGTGCTTACAATTTATGGGACTTCTCTTTGGGAAGAGACCGTATTCAGCCACACAGGAACTATATTCCACCCAACTCTCACAGTGTGGGGACTCACTTCACACAAGATGAAGTGAGTCTTGACTTCCTGCAAAGTCAAGGGAGGTTTAGTTTTTATAAGCTGAATTTCATTTTTAATGCAAAACAATTCAGAATTTCAGCGAAGCCTGGGGTAAATTCTCTGCAAACCCAGACGTTCCTATTCTGGGAAGAGCCACAGCTCTCTGAAATAAGTTGAGTAATGAGCTTAAGTTTGGATTTTTATATTGAATTGGGGATGCCTATGGTTTTTCCTCAGAGTAGTTCTGCTCATTCTTATGCATGTGCTTCTTCTTTTTATATGGTGAGCATTCGTTTTGTTTTGTGATCAACGTGTTTCTTTCCTGAAATGCAGTCTTTTAGGCTGGCATCTCTAATAATATCATACTAAATATTCAATGTAGCAAATATTCTATTCTAGATTATGGCCAAAGCAAATGGAGGCATAAACAGATACAATTACCACATGATGTATCATACTCTAAGAGCAAACCAAAAAGGGTCCTATCGTCAGAAAGCTCCTGTCCACCATGTGCAGAAAGGAGGTTGTCTGCACCCTGGAAACACAGCAGAGATGTTAGTGCAAAATTACATATGAGGGAAAGTGGGCTCTTAAATGCAGTTTCCTTGTCAATTGGAGTTAGTCTTAAATATGATTTGTTTCTTATGGGATGTATTCATTTTCTATGGCTGCCATAACAAAGTACCACAGACTGGGAAATTTAAACAGCAGAAATTATTTTTCTCACAGTTCTGGTACTAGAAGTTTGAGATCAGAGTGTCAGTAGGGCTGGTTTCTTCTGAGGCCTCTCTTCTTGACTTGTAGATGGCGTCTCCCTGTGTCTTCATATGGTCTTCCCTTTGTAACAGTGTCTCCAAATTTTCCATTTCTTATAAACACTAGCCATACTGAATTAAGATCCACCTAATGACCTCATTTTACCTCAGTTATTTCTTTAAGGACCTCATCTCCATACACATTCTGAAGTGCTTGGAATTAGAACTTCAACATATGAATTTTTGAAGAGATGCAATTCAGTTTGTAGTACGGAAGAATAATAAACGTAAGAAAAAAACCACTTTCAGGGAAACTGTTCTGATTTACTGTACATATGCCAAAGTTCAACTGTATTTGTAGAGAAAATTTTAAAACAGAGAAAAAACTTGTTTTCTTTCTGTAATTTCTATTTTAGAACATTGCTGCCATACAGTTAGTTAGGATTTGAACTAAAATGGGCCTCGTTTTCTGCAGCTCACTCTGAGAGAAATGAAGAGTCTATTATGAAGTATGTCAAATAACCTTAATAGGAAGTGAATTTCTTTATTCAACTCCTGCAATATGAATTTTTCTTAGGTTTTTGCTTTGAGGAAATGTTCTGAAAATATTAAGGTTCCCATTAGTCAGTGGAGTCTGAGCAAAGCAACAAATATTGCCTTTTTCCAAAAACTAATATATGAACTGATATATTTTCTGCCTTAAACATATAATAAATTCCTACCAATGCTGTATACAAAGGAGAAAGCCAAGCAGTTGGCAGTTGGCATCAGAATTTGTTACGAACGAGCCCCTCATAACGTGTTTTCCTCTCCTCATGCATGGCTGACATCATCAGCTGCAAGAGAAGCTTGAAAAAGTCTTTGAGGCTCAGGTCGTTAATGAGCTGGTTCCACTGAAGCTGCTCCTGCTTCTTGGAGTGATTGTGAGCCTTTCTGACCCTCTCTCCTGGGTGAAATCTCCACTTTACAAGCTCTTGTAATACCCTGAACTTCCCCTTTGTAATACACATAACAGTTAAGAATATGCATTCATTGCCATGGGTAATTGATTAATTCCAGCCCTATTACTAAACTGTAAGCTCCAGGACTTCAGGGACCATATACATGATGCACTTACCTTTGTGACTCTTGTCAACCAGGCTAGGAGATATAAACTCTGGAAACCAGTAGTGGCAACCAGGCTCTGGACAGTCATTACTCTTGCTAAGTAGGAATAGAGTTTCAGATTTCAGCAAAGGGTTTCTTAATAATCCCTAGTTACAGAAACTTAAAACAGCATTCCTTCTCTTCATGGACCACACCAAACCTAGGCTAATAAATACGTACTACAAAAATTGTACGTATGTAATAATGCACAAAAACTACATGTGCTTATAAATGCACACATATTTTAAAATCCTGAAAATGTCTCACATTTTATTTTCTTGTGTTTTTTCTTTCCCCTTTGAACAAAATGTTAAACTCCCAATACAGCTTTAATATTGAAGAAAGAAGCACGGCTCTATTTCTTATGCATTATCATCATTGTAATGTAGAAGAATAATAAGATCCATTAACCAAACACAGTATAGAGTGCTTAGAACATGCACAGGAAATATTTATGGCATCTTATCTGACTATCCAAATGGTGATAAAAATTCACAAAAAGAAAATATGTCTAAATTTAAAGACTTCATTATCTTCCAGAAACTCCATTCCCTCTCACTTGAATCTCAGACCCACATTTTCTCCTAGGCCTCTCCATTTGTTGGCCAGCCAAATTTGGTCCACCGCCTGTTTTTGTAAGCAAAGCTTTATTTGAGTCAGCCACACTCAGTCATTTACTTATTGTCCTATGGCTGCTTTCAAGCTAAAATGGCAGAAATTAGTAATTGCCACTGAGGCCATATGACCCCAAAAGCCAAATGTATTTGCCATCTGGCCCTTTACAGAGAAAATTGTGCCAGTATTTGATCTAGAGGCTCTTCCAATTTTGCACTCCCCATATCTGCCCTTTTTCTTCCTATATTCCAAAGCTCAATGAGTGATATATTTATCCAGTTGCATAATATTAAAATTTTAGAATCATCCCAGATTCCTTATCTCTATTTATCTATTTTTTACTGAGGTAAAAATATAGAGCATGAAATCTATCCTCTTAACAAAAATTTAAGTGTGCCATACAATATTTGTTAATCATATGCACATTGTTCTACAGCACATCTCTAGAACTTATTAACCTTGCATGGCTAAAACTCTATTCTCTTCTCTCACTCACCCCATGTATGCAGTAGATCACCAAGCCCAATGAAATCTACCTCCTATTCACTTCCAACTCATATTCTATTTCATGCCACTCCCTTTGCTCAGGTCCTCTTCCATCTCATCCAGATTGTCACAGCAGCCTCTTGACTTGTCCACCTGATTGTATCCTCACCTACCACCAATCCACTTATCCTGATTATACCAGAGTAAGCTGTCTAAAATGCAAATCTGGCCTTGCCATTCCACAGATTGAAATAATTCATCTGCCTTCCTTGCTCTTCAAAAAAAAATCTAGGCTCCACAACACAGTGTGTGCTCTTTCTTTCTGTGTGATATATTTTGGCTGTGTCCCCACACAAATCTCACCTTGAATTCCCACGTGTTATGGGAGGGACCTGGTGGGAGGTAATTGAATCATGGGGGTAAGTCTCTCCCATGCTATTCTTGAGACAGTGAATAAGTCTCACAATATCTGACAATTTTAAAAAGAGGAGTTACCCTGAAAAAGCCCTCTTTTTTTTTGCCTGCTGCCATCCACATAAGATGTGACTTGGTCCTCCTTGCCTTCCATCATGATTGTGAGGCCTGTCTAGCCATGTGGAACTGCGATTCCAATTAAACTTCTTTATTTTGTAAATTTCCAAGTCTCAGGTATGTCTTTATTGCAGTGTGAAAACAGACTAATACAGGAAATTGGTACCAGGAGTGGGGAGCTGCTAAAAAGATACCTGAAAATGTGGAAGAGACTTTGCAACTGGATAACAGGCAGAGGCTGGAACAGTTTGGAGGGCTCAGAGGAAGACAGGAAAATGTGAGAAAGTTTGAAACTCCCTAGAGACTTGTTGAATGGCTTTAACCAAAATGCTGATAGTGACATGGACAATGAAATCCAGACTGCAATGGTCTCAGGTAGAGATAAGGAACTTGTTGGGAACTGGAGCAATGGTGACTCTTGCTATGTTTTAGCAAACAGACTGGAGGCATTTTTCCCCAATCCTAGAGAGTTGTAAAACTTTGAAATTAAGAGAAATGACTTAGGGTATCTGTCAGAAGAAATTTCTAAGCAACAAAGCATTCAAGATGTGACTTGGATGCTGTTAAAAGCATTTCATTTTAAAAGGGAAACAAAGCATAAAAGTTTGGAAAATTTGCAGCCTGAAAATGTAACAGAAAAGAAAACCTACTTTCTGAGAAATTCAAGCCAGCTGCAGAAATTTTCATAAGTAACAAGGAGCCAAATATTAACCCCCAAGACAATGGGGAAAATGTCTCCTGGGCATGTCAGATATCTTCCCAGCAGCCCCTCCCATCACAGGCCTGGAGGCCTAGGAGGAAAAAGTGGTTTCATGGGCCAGGCCCAGGGTGCCTGTGCTGTGTGCAGCTTAGGAACTTGGTGCCCTGTGTCCCAGCCATTCCAACCATGGCTAAAAGAGGCCAATATAGAGCCTAGACCATGGCTTTATGAGGTGCAACCCTCAAGCTTTGGCAGCTTCCATGTGTTCTTGAGCCTGTAAGTGCACAGAAGTCAAGTATTGGGGTTTGGGAACCTCTACCTAGATTTTAGAGGATGTATGGAAATGCTGAATGTCCAGGTAGAAGTTTGCTACAGGGGTGGGGCTCTCACGGTCAACCTCTGCTAGGGTAGTGCAGAAGGAAAATTTGGGGTTGGAGCCCCCACACAGAGTCCCTACTGGGGTACTACCTAGTGGACCTGTGAGAAAAAGGCCACCATCCTCCAAACCCCAGAATGGTAGATCCATTAACAGCTTACACCGTGTGCCTGGAAAAGCCACAGACACTCAACACCAGTCCATGAAAGCAGCTGGGAGGGAGGCTGTACCTTACAAAGCCATAGAGGCAGAGCTGCTCAAGACCATGGAAACCCACCTCTTACATCAGTATGACCTGGATATGAGACCTGGAGTCAAAGGAGATCATTTTTGAGTTTTAAGATTTGACTGTCCTGCTAGATTCTGGACTTGCAGGGGTCCTGTAGCCCCTTTGTTTCGGCTAATTTATCCCATCTGAAACAGCTGTATTTACCCAATGCCTGTACCCCCATTGTATCTAGGAAGTAACTAACTTGCTTTTGATTTTAGAGGCTCATAGGTGGAAGAGACTTGCCCTGTCTCAGATGAGACTTTGGACTGTGGACTTCTGAATTAATGCTGAAATGAGTTAAGACTTTTGGGGACAGTTTGGTAGGCATGATTGGTTTTGAAATGTTAGGACATGATATTTGGAAAGGGTCAGGGCTGAAATGATATGGTTTGGCTGTGTCCCCACCAAAATCTCATCTTGAATTCCCATATGTTATGGGAAGGACCAGGTGAGAGGTAATTGAATAATGGGGGCAAGTCTTTCCTTGTGCTATTCTCATAATAGTAAGTAAGTCTCATGAAATCTGATGGTTTTAAAAAGAGGAGTTCCCCTGCACAAGCTCTCTTTTCTTTTGTCTGCTGCCATGTGATATGTGCCTTTCACCTTCCACTATGATTGTGAGGCCTCCCTAGCCACATGGAACTATAAGTCCTATAAACCTCTTTCTTTTGTAAATTGCCCACTCTAAGGTATGTCTTTATCAGCAGTATGAAAACTGTGCCATTCTGTCATCTTCTCTGCTCCCTCACATCTCCCTGCTGCTGCATGGGTTACTTCCTTTGCCTAGGATGCACTCCTTTCAGTTTCCATGAGGAGGACAGGGCCCAAGGAGGCTAAGAACAGATGCCTTGGACCCAGATAGCACAGCCTTGAACATCATGTCCATCACAGCTTAGCCTGTTTCCTTATCCATAAACTGGGCATCATTATCATCATCATGTGTATCTTATTGTTGATATTGAGGGTATTAAATGTAGTACTGCTCACAGACCATGTAGCAGTAGGACTAGTGCCTCATGGGTCATGGCAGTAGAACTAGTGTCTCACTGAGAAGCACTCACATGGGTCAGATTTTGGTATTAATAGCTTTATTTGCTGGATGTGGTGGCTCACACCTGTAATTCCAGCACTTTGGGAGGTGGAAGTGGGTGGATTCCTTGAGTCTAGGAGTTCAAGATCAGCCTGGGCAACATGATGAAACCCCATCTCTACGAAGAATACAAAAATTAACTAGGCATGGTGGTGAGTGCCTTTGTCCCAGCTACTAGGGAGGCTGAGGTGGAAGGATCACTTGAGCTTGAGAGATGATTGTTCCACTGCACTTCAGCCTCGTCAACAGAGTGAGGTCCTGTCTCAAAAAAAAAATTATATCATTCTTTCCTTGTCTCTCTCACAAGCCTCTACTCATATTTCAAGACCACACATCTTCAAGAGTCTTCTCTGACTTGCCTTCCCATACCTCAGCCAATCTTACTCCCCTGTTATGCTCCCAACATAACCTGGGGATACCTTTATTTTAGCTTTTACTTCATTACACAATTTTCTGTCTCCACTCAGAAGACTGTGAATATCTTCAGGGTAAGAACTGTGCCTCATTTTTCTCTGAATCCACAGCGCCAGTGTCTTGTTCACTGCTGACTTTGAATGCACATGAGCTCTTCATGGGAAGTTACAGAATATAAGTGCCAAGCTTAAGTAGCCATATGACATATGTCATATGTCTATGTAGCCATAGACAAGGAGGTTGTCAGAGCATTGGCATTTTCTTTTTTGAGATGGCATTTTACTCTTATTGCCCAGGCTGGAGTGTAATGGCATGATCTCGGCTCCCTACAACCTCCGCCTCCCAGGTTCAAGCAATTCTCCTGCCTCAGCCTCTGAGTAGCTGGGATTACAGGTGCCCACCATGATGCCCAGTTAATTTTTTGTATTTTTAGTAGAGACAGGATTTCACTATGTTGGCCAGGCTGGTCTCAAACTCCTGACCTCAGGCGATTCACCCACTTCAGCCTCCCAAAGAGCTAGGATTACACAAAGAGCCGTGCCTGGCCCAGCAGTGGCATTTTTGACTTGATAGTGGTTACTCACTCAATTTGTTTTCATATCAGTAGTTGGAGTTCTACTTTGACAGATGAGCACTGATCAACATGATAAAGTCAGCTCCCACTGAAGACTGGATCCAAATGACTGCATTGTAGCCAAGCTCCAAACTGAACCAACAGCAGCTGAGTTTGATTATTGCCTTTCATGTGGTTCCACATTTATCCTTTCTTAAGGTATCCTGCATGAACAGAAAAGTACCAAATACTGATTAGTGGAAAAAAAAAATCTTGCCCTTGAAAAGCTAGAACTTATCAAAATCAAGGTGAAAATGGAAAGGACTCTTCCTTTTCTAATTTTGAGTCTACCAGTTTCTCCACCTCTCCAAGAATGACAGACACAAAAATGGGGCCTACTTCCCATCTTTCCACCTAGAATTTTAGAACAGCTTCTCACTGTTTTGACCACATTGATCTTTCTAGAAAAAATCACTACCTCTAAGATTCAGAGCAAATGCTATTTTCCTGCAATTCTAAAGCTCAGTTTCTCTTAGAAAAGGTTATTTTCTTCTCTCTTATTTCCTATTAGGATTTCCTGAACTTGGTGATCATTAGAAAATCTCTTGAGGAACTAAATTTTGAAAAATATGCATAGCCTTCAAACGTTCCAGGAAAATTTTTTAGTCTAAAATCATTTGCAAAATGTTTTACTTTTACATGCAGACAACTTCAATGGCCATTTCTCCTGATTGTTCTGAATTACTTGGCAATAAGCAGTGCAATTATTTATCAACACAACAGCTTGAGCAAAATTCAGAATTCGTCCTGTCAGTTTGCAGTTGTTTCTGAATGCCTAGATTTTTCTCATTTTTGTTCCGATTTATCTTCCTTAAATCATATTCAGCATTACCCTTTTCTAACATTTCCTTGGTCCCAAAGACATTTGTGATATACTTAACACAATGCTTACCACAAACAAGATGCCTCTGTTTCCTTTCACTCTCTGTATAGGCAGAATGAAACCACTATTTATGCAAAAAGGTTTTACCATTACCAGGATATTTTTTATGATCCTGTACTCTAAAAGCAAAAACATATCAAGTTAGACATTTCAAATGGTACTCCTTTTTTATTCTTTCAAAGACAGATCAAATGGCTTATTACATTTGAGATCTAATACACAGTTTTATTATAAATGATTAATCCACCTAGAAAAAAGAATAGCTATCATTGAGGTTTCTCAATGAGCTCTCATTACCTCATCGTTTTATGTTTATGTTGGATCTGATATCTTCTTTTATGATAATCTGCTGGATAGAATACCTTACCTTTAATAAAAGCTGGTTTCAAAAATTTAAGTATATAAGTCATTTAAGGTAAATATAAGTTGAACTCTCTATTTAAACTCAAGTCCTAATTATTGGAAGAAGTGAGAACCTAGACACACACAGAAATCATACACAGACACACACACACACACACACACACACACACACACACACAGAGAGAAAGAGAGAGAAAGATTTCTTTACTAGGTTCATAGAATATTAAAAATTTTTTATACATAATGTTTGCCTTCATCATATATATATATATATAATATCAATATTTTATAAATTATCTTTTCTCCACACCCAAATTTCATTTATTCCTTATACACTTTTCTGAGCTTGAGTTGATTGGTTTCCCTTCAATTTATACACAAATATTATTTTAAAGTTTCATTACTTTTAAGGTATCATCACTCATCTGTAAATCAACCCATCTGTACTTTGCTTTATGATACATAAAAATTATATTTCTCATTGAGTGACTTTCTGTCAAGTCTCACCAATCTGGGGTGCTAGACTAAAACTACAGGCAAGAAAAGGGAAGAGAAAACTTTACTTCCTGTTTATCTGCTTTCCCTGTCAGCATCACTCCAATCTCACTCTAGCAATGGCCACTTACCAAGCAGTGGCAGTTAGTCCTATTCTCCCATAATTTTGGTCCTCCAAGAACCAACATCACTTTGTTCCCTCAGAGGTACTAGAATTTATTGGGAGATGAGCTATCTCAGAGGTCTGGACCCAAATCCTCTGGTGTCCCACCTCTAAGCTCCTGAGATAACAAAAGCAGCCATCCAGTGCCTCCTCTTCAAAGTCTGGAGCTTAGATCTGCAAAGCCTCTACTCTAAGCTCCTATGTCATTAGGTGCAAATGCATGGCATCACCTTCTTAGAGGGAATCTCTATTCTTCAGAGCACCTTCCCTAAATTTCTCTAAAACTAACCCCTCCCCTTGTGCCTCAAGCCTTAATGACTAACTTTGTTCTACCTTACTGTTCTATTTTGATCCTTCAGTTAGCTAATACCTCTTTATCCAATTTTATTATACTAAATTCTTTCTGTCGCCATTTTTGCTATGATATCCCTGTTCCTAACCAGACTCTGGGCCTGATACTATATTTGTACCCAACATAGTCCCAAGAAACCAACCTCAAAAATGAGATTCATGGATGAGTCTACTTGTATCCCTGCCTTGAACAATCTTCTGAGTTTCTCACCAATGAGAAATAAAAAACTGATTAATGCTTGGCGTGCTGTATATCATGATTAATTAAATTGTCACCCATGGGTAATTGTGATAAAGTGTCTAAAGACATTTGTAAAACCAAGTGTGTGCTCTTGATGCAAATGGAGTAGAATGTTTTTCCCTTACTATACTAGAAAGCATATAAAAACAAAGTGATAAGCTTAGGACTTTAAACTCTTAGAACAATTGAAAGACAAAGAGCAAGAGATCTTCTATAGGTTCCTAAAGGAATCTCTTATTTTACTGAAAGTCACACCCAAAATTTAGTTGTGTATATCCAGGGTGGAAATTTGACCCAAGCTGGGCAATGAGCCTCATGCAGGCTGGCACACATGCTTCGCTCATTGCAAAAATGAGGCTCTTTTTAGCTGTGGATGTTTCAAATTCTTTGGATTTAAGCCTAGACTTTCCAAGGACCATTTTGCCACTGGAGGAAAGGAGCTTGTTTGAAAATTAAGTCAACACGGAGAAAAAGAGAGCTAAGAGACCGAGGGAGAGTGATTACTAAGGGCATGGCTTCTAGCTATGTCTGAACCCCAAATACCAAATAACTTTTCAGAGATGTAAGGCAATGATTAGTTTTTGGTGTGGATATTTTTGGTCTGTTTTTTGGTTTTCGTTGTTATTGTCATTGTTTTCATCCTACCTCATTTGATTTCCTACCACATAAAACCAAAAACTTATGACTAATCCTCTCTTAAACATACAATATGCAGTTTCCTCTTCAGAGTTATCTTCATTCTGCCTCACACATGGAAGCCAGCTTCCTCTCTACCTTTCTTTCCTCTCAAAGAGTCACCTTCTCCAAGAAATCTCCTCCCAAAGTTTAGCCTTTTGGTGATGACCTTTTACTCTGACTGCCCAGAACACTAATGGTCTGGGACTCAGCCCTTTAGCCTGTGTCACATGGCACTATTGTTAACAGGAGAGGGTCATGACTGCAAGTTGTGCAGGTTCTTGGCATTTTGAACAAATAACTGACAAAACACACATTAAAGCAAAGAAAGAATGAAGCAAAAAAAATAACAAAAGCAGGGATTTATCGAAAATGAACATACACTCCATAGTGTGGGAGCAGGCCTGAGCAGCAGCTTAAGGTTCCTGATACAGAATCTTCTTGGGTTCAGATACCCTCTAGAAGTTTCCCATTGGCCACTTCATGCTCACCTCATGTAACTGAAGTGGTAGCCTGCCATCAGTCTGGTAGGTTGCAGACAGCAACCATTTAGAGACTGAAGTTATAAAGTTGCAATGAAGAGTCAACCTGCACTCAGTATGATTTGTTGCAAACAGCCAATTTCCCATCTGCCAGGCAGAAAAGGTCAAAGAGGGTAGCCTCTGGTCCTTTTGTTACTTAGGCATGGAAAGTTAGGGTTTTCCTTTCAATTTAGTTCTAGGAAGTTGGTGTGAAACAGCCTTAAGTCCCCTGCCTCCAGATCATATTCTCCTGCCTCTTCTTCCCCCTGAGAGACATGACCCCCATAAATCTTTATGGGAGGCAGAGGGACTGAAGGTCTTTCTTCTGCAACTGCTTCATGCTGACTTGGTGTGTAGTCCCTACCTGTTGGAGATCACAGAACTCTCACTCTGTTCTACCTTGTGGAGGCAAGGTTTTGTTTTTTTTGTTTTTCTTTTTTTGTTTTTTGTTTTGATGGCCAGTGGTAGTGTCTTCAATTGGAACTGACTGGAACCTTTGTTGCATGATCATCTGAAGCTTGATGGTCTCTAGACTAGAGGAAATGAATTTGGCTGAAAGACTTAATGGGAACTTCAGGGTGTTGATACCCATGCTGTTAGAAATGTTTGTTGAAGAGATTTGTAGGAGAAAAACAAAACCTGGTCTGTTTTAGAATCTCTGTGTTTCCTTAAAGTTTTAGCACAAGTGACTCCATTTTGGTTTGGTTTGGTTTGTTGGGGCCTAGCGCATGAGCTCAGTCTAAAACAACAGCATCCCAGAATTTTGTTTAAAAAAATTATTCCTTTTTGGTCAGGTTCTCACTTAATTGACAGTGTGACCAAAACTTAGGGCCTTAGTGCCACTCTCACTTACCAGCATTTTGGGTTTCCAGTCTCAATGCATCGTTTATAGGTTATGGTGTCCTCATGGTTGCACATTTCTTTCAGCTCCTATTATTCCAGTTGAAGAGAGACCATATGACATTTTAGAGATGGCTGCATGCAAGCATTTAAAACCTCTGAGGGACTATATCACACAGGGAGGTTATCATTATGACTATTGAGAGGACAATACTAAGGGTTTGGAGTAAGCCCCTTACCCAAGGTCACCATAAACCAAAATGAAGAAGACCCAGGCTCCTTAAACCAGGTAGTGGTGGTCAGGTTTCTCCACATGGAAACCCCTCAGTTTCACGACCATGGACAGAAACCTGCAGTTGCTCCCATGTTTAGGCACTGCCCATCAAAGATCATGGGTTGGAAAGGAAAAGACAGTCCCTGTATGGAATGAAAAGGAAAAGGAGAAGAATAAATCACAAACTTTGGACTTACCTTTTCCTCCTTGCTGGCTCTCCAAGATTATGAGCTGTTCTTTTGAAACTCACATGCCCCTCAGAGCTGCGTAAACAGTGTTGGAACTCCCAGTAACACAGCCACTGAAATTCTCTATGTAGCTTCATCCCGTGATTTGCAAAAATCAAGGGCTTATGTCCTCTCAGCCTCCGTCTCAATGCTCCTACACAATGTTCACAGTTATCTCCCTTTTAACTCAGAGTTGATGTTATAAGGGTAAATACCAATTGAAAAGAAAAAAAATAATTCTCCCTGTTGAAATTAAGGAAAAAGACCTCTACCTCCCTTTGTTAGAGTGCTTACTTTAGAAGATTTGTAATTTTAAGGTCTTTTTCTGCCTCTTTGACATGTATACAAATCCTTTTGAAAACTAGATAGGCTACTTGTCAACTTTATGACCCAAGAATATCTTTTTCAAATATGTGGGAAGCATATCTCTGAGAAGTATTCAACAAGAAAGATAGTGCCCTTATCTCCCTATTTCTATGGGAAGGTAGTAATCTAAAGGGCAGGAGCCTAGTTCTAAAACTACCTTTTATCACAAAGATATAAGAAGTTCATTTTTCCTTTAGATAGCCAATAAACTAACACAGACAGTCACCCCAATTACCAAGTGAATTTATGATGAACTATGTGTGACAAATGGTACTGTCAAGTCATCTTACTTGAGACAAATTATTTATTTTGACACCATGTATCTAATGGGTTGTATCTGCTTGGCTATTTAAAGCAGTGAGATTTATTTCTCTTTTTGCAATATGTTAGTGGATTGCCTGGGAAATGCATCACATTTTGGTTTAATGCTTATTCAATAACGTACTAAAAATCAAAATAACTAATTCAAAAATGTCACTGTATTTTATGAAAAAATTCATCAGGCCAAGCATTTGATCATTCAGAAACTTAATAACATCAAAGTGAGTGTGTATATAACATGGTATAGTTCATCATTTTATTGGCTTTCCAACTTCATTTTTTCTCCCTTATCTTCCCTATCTATATTTCTCTCAGAATTCTACTTCCATAACCATTTCCACTTTATAGAAGGAACATACTTCAACATTCATGACCATTCATGACAAACCCACAATGAATATCATACTAATGGGGGAAAGACGAAATTGTTCCTCTAAGAACTGGAGCAAAAAAGAACACCCACTTTACACTCTTCTGTTCAACATAGTACTAGAAGTTTTAGCCAGAGCAATCAGGCAACAGAAAGAAAGTATCCAAATTGAAAAAGAGAAAGTCAAATTGTCCCTTTTTACAGATGACATGACCTTATATCTAGAAAAACCAAAAACTCCATCAAAAACTCTAGATCTAATAAATAAATTCAATAAAATTGCAGGATACAAGATTGACATACAAATATCAATAGCATTTCTATATATTGATGAAAAAACTATCAGAGAAAAACATCAAGAAGGCAATACTATTTACTATAGCTACAAAATAAAATAAAGTAAAATAACAGAGAATACATTTAACCTAGGAGGTAGAAGACCTCAATAAAGAAAACTATAAAACACTGATGAGAGAAATTGAAGAAAATGCAAATGGAAAGATATCCCATGCTCTTGAATCAGAAGAATTAATATTGTTAAAATGACCATACTACCCAAAGAAATCTATAGATTAATGGGACAGAATAGAGAACACAGAAATAGATCCATGTATTTGTAGATAGCTAATTTTCAACAAAAGTGCCAAGCATGTACATTGAAGAAAGGACACCCTCTTGAATAAATGGGGATAGGAAAACTGGATATCCATACACAGATAAATGAAACTGGACCCCTATCTCTCACCATAATCAGAAATCAACTTAAAATAAATTAAAGATTTACATCTAAGACCAAAAACTATAAAACCACTAGAAGAAAATGTAGGGGAACATTTCAGGATGGCTGTCTTCACTCATTCCTGGGCATAGGCCAAGCTAACCATGGGGGGAATTGAGTTCATAGTTTAACTTTGAAGCAAGGATGATAATAGTTCCTCCTCAAAGCTGATCCCCTCCTTGTTCAGAGGCTGAAACCACCTTTATAAGATTAATAAAAGGCCACAAGATTAGGATTACGGGAGGGACCTGAATTCTGCTACAATGTAGGCATAGTTTCTATAATCTCTTACTGCTCTGGAAGCATGTGGCCTGATATCACAAGATTTGTGACTTCCTCAATTGCTCCTAAAAATAACATCACTATTGTAAAACCTAAAATGGTCTTTTGAGATGCTTTTCAGAGTGACCTCACCTGGACTCATAACTAGTTACTCAACCAGTTCTGTGACCTCCATACAACCAGAAGCCATACAACTCAGCACACAAGGACTGTTTTCCATACCCCTATGATTGCATCCCCAACTACTTAGCTGTACCCACTCCCTAGTACCCTGTCCACCAAACTATCCTTGAAGAACTCTAACCTCCAAGCCTTCAGGGAAATTGATTTGAATAACAATTATGTCTCCTACATGGCTAGCCCAGCATCAGTTAAATTCTATTTACTTCAATACCATGGTCTCAGTGAATTGATTTTGTTTGTACAGCAGGCAAGAGGAAGCCATTGATGATTACAAAGACATTGGTCTGGGAAAAGTTTTTTTGGATAAGACCTCAAAAGCACAGACAACTAAAACAAAAACAGCCAATTGGACTATGTTAAACTTAACAGCTTCTGCACACCAAGGGAGATAATCAACAGAGTGAAAAGAAAACCTGTTGAAAGAGAAAATATTTGCAAACTATTCATGCAACAAGGAACTAACAGTCAAAATCTACAAGGAACTCAAACAACAGCAAAAAATAAAAAATAATAATAATCCCATTAATAATTGGGCAAAGGACATGAATAAACATTTCTCAAAAGGAGACATACAAATGGCCAGATAACAGATATGTAAAAATAAATGCTCAACATCATTAATGAGGGAAATGCAAATCAAAACTACAATAAGCTATCATCTTACACCAGTTAGAAGGTTATTATTAAAAAGTCAAGAATAACTGACACAGACAAGGATGCATAGAAAAGGGAACTCATACATTTTTGTTGGGAATTTAAATTAATACAGCCACTCTAATTAGCAGCAGTTACAAGTAGATTTTTAAAGGAAAAGAAAATGCAATTCCTGAGTTGTTTACCAGGAATTTGCATTAAAATAACATAAGCTATTGATTGGCTATACATTGTTTTTTGTATCGCAAATTCCAGGAACATGAAGGTAATGAGTGAGACAGCTAGCCAAGAACAAAATATCTTTAACAATTATCCCCAGGCATGGATGTGAGGAGCAGGTTTAGGGGACACGACCTATGTCTACATACTGCACATAGTTCAGACTGCTCTGAGCTATTTTTCTTTTCTAAATCCAAAGGAAAGGAAATCAATATCAAAGGGAAACCTGCATCTCTCTGTTTATTACAGCAGTATTCACACTAACAAAGTTATGGAATCAGCATAATTGTCCATCATGGATAAATGGATAAAGAAAATATGGCATATACACATAGTGGGATACTATTTGGCCATAAACAAGAATAAAATCTGTCGTTTGCAGCAACCTGATTGGAACTGAAAATCATTATGTAAGTAAAATAAGCCAGGCACAGAAAGACAAATATTGCATTGTTCTCACTTATATTTGGGAGCTAAAAAATGCTGATCTCATGGAGTTAGAGAGTAGAATAATAGATATGTTTACAAAAATGTCAAACTCTAAAATATTTGAAGAGATTTATTCTGAGCCAAATATGAGTGACTATGGCCCATGACACAGCCCTCAGGAGGTCCTGAGAACATGTGTCCAAGGTAGTCAGGGTACAGCTTGGTTTTATATATTTTAGAGACATATGAGACATCAATTAAATACATTTAAGAAATACATTGGTTTGGTTCAGAAAGGCAGGACAACTCAAAGTGGGGGCTTTCAGGCTATAAGTACATTTAAACATTTTCTGGTTGACAATTGGTTGAGCTTATCTGAAGACCTGGGATCAATGGAAAGGAATGTTTAGGTTAAGGCAAAGGGTTATGGAGACCATATTTTATTGTGCAGAGGAATCTCTCAGATAGCAGGTTTCAGAGAGAGAGAGCAGGTTGTAAAATGTTTTTATCAGACCTGAAAGGTTGCCTAACTCTTAGTCGACTATCTACTGGATCTTCAGAGGAAGGAAGAAAAACAAAGAGGAAAGGGGATTTTCTACACAATGTGGATTTTTCCCACAAGAGACTTTGCAGGGCAATTTCAAGGTATGGCAAGGAGATACATTTCGGGTTTAAATATTTTTTCCTTGTCTCATAATGTTATGCCAGAGTCAGACTGAAAAGTAAGTCATGATATATAGGGTCAAATAAAACCCATCTGATGAGAATTTATGGTTTGTAGGGCAGGACTCCTCACACCCCTTAGGTAAAAATTTGGGCTAGACAAAAATTCAGAGCTTAGTCCTCAGATCCCAGAGGCTGTAAAGAGTGGTGAGGGAAGGAGGATAAGGAAAGTTGGTTAATCAGTACTGTAGGATACAGTAAATTTCACATCAAAATTTAGCCTGTTAACTTCCTTTAAAATTCAAGAGGAAGAAAAACTGTTAAGTACAATGAGTTCTGAGTTCCTCTTCAAAGAACCAATGTGTCAGTATGTTCAGCTTCCCTGTTCTTTGTTCTCCATTTAAAGTTTAACTTCCTTATTCTTTACACCTCTTTGCCCATAGTTTCAGTAAACAACCACCTCCTAGCCTCTATCACCTGTTCTGTCCTTAGGCATCCTCAGTCACCTGCTCGTAACCATCCTTCTTGCCAAAACTGTTCACTCCATCACTCCGGCTCATACCCCTGCTCTCTTCAAAAGAGCCAATTGGAATTAGTTTAGACTGCATGGTCCAACCCTAGCCAATAGGGGAATGACACAACAGTAGGGACTAGCTGCATTAGGATAAAAACCACTTCCCTTCCCTTGTCCAGTGTGCTGTAGCTATTGCTCCATCTGTGAGACACACCCATCTATAGAAGTAAATTGCCTTGCTGAGAAAATTTATGTTCGAGTGCTATTTCTTTTGCAGTACCGAAATTTGTTTCCAACAGTACAAACATACAGTTAGCAAGAAAGAATAAGTTCTAATGTATGACACAGTCATGAGTAGAATGACTATAGTTAAACAAAAATGTATTGTGTATTTCAAAATAGGGAGAAGACAGGATTTGAGATGTTACTAACACACAGAAATAATAAATACCCAAGGTAATAGATACCTTAAATACTCTTACTTGATTACACATTCTATATATGTAACAAAATATCACATATACCCCATAAATATATATAAATATTATGTATTAATTATTTTAAACTCTTAAAATGGGGTAAAATATGTCTCTTATTTTTTCATGCTTCTCGATTTAATGAACATTTTGTTGCTTAACACCAATGAACTTACCAAAATGTTTATTCTGAATCAATACAGAGCTCTGTGTAAGAGAAACTCTCATAAATGTAATTATCTATACCATTACACAAGTATGTATATGTAATATTTTCCTAGCTATTATAGACCAGGAGAACTTTGAAAACCCACAGGGCTAAGTGCAGAGGAAACCAGTTTGGTGAATAAAAAGGTCTGGGTTTGCATACTGGCTCCAATGTGTATAAAATGCCCAGTACCTAATACTGTAGGAGCTCTGCGTTTGCTAATCAGCTAGATCTTTCTTTCATTGCATTTAGCACTTACCAAACTGCTTGCCACTGCAGAGGTATAATAACTCTTGACAGAAAAATGGTGATGCTCCAGGAGTCACAGCAACTTTTTCTACTCTACTTATAGAAACAAAATCAGTCTCTTCTTAATGCTGTAATTCCAACTGGCCCCTGCACAATTTCCTATTCTTTAAGCCCCTGTTAGGTCTTTCTTCCCGGAATGGATAATATTGATATGGCTTTTTGGCCAGGCATAGTGGTTTACGCCTGTAACCCCAGCTTTGGGAGGCTGAGGCAGGTGGATTACGAGGTCAGGAGTTTGAGACCAGCCTGGCCAATATGGTGAAATTCCATCTCTAATAAAAATACAAAAATTAGCTGGGCTTGGTGGCAGATGCCTGTAGTCCCAGCTACTCAGGAGGCTGAGGCAAAAGAATTGCTTGAAGCCAGGAGTCAGAGGTTGCAGTGAGCTGAGATCACGCCACTGGACTCCAGCCTGGGCAACAGAGCAAAACTATGTCTCAAAAAAAAATTGATATGCCTTTTTTCAATATAATATATATTTGGCCTTCGCTAAAAGCTATGATTCATAGATCTAAATGAGGATATAAAATGAAAAAAGGTATGAGAATTTTGAAGGAAAAAGTAGAAGCAGTAACTGAGATAAAAACATGGTGGAAAAGATAGCTTTTTAAATAAATAAATAAAAATCATAAGGATACCCTCAAGTATTACTATCCTAGCCTATAAGAAGACTGTGATGCCAGTCTCTACAGGAGTAACCAATCTCTGATTTTGTTCCAAGGCATGGAATATGCCAGATTTAGCATTGTTCTAAAATCGAAATCCTCAGTATATAGTCATTGTCTTTATTTACCTAATGAAAATGTTAAAAGCAACTCTCAGAGGCAAAGCCAAAAGCTAAGGTAGTAAAACAAAACCGTAAATATGGAACTGATAATATCACCTATGTTGCTTCAGCAGCACACCACAACCAAATGCTAATTTCCTTTCACTTCCATGAAAAGGACAAAGTCAATAATGCATAACTACATACCCTAACTGAGGCTTGGTGTTCCAAAAGAAAGTGTGAACCCCAAAAATCAGAGAGAGGTCTCAGTTAATTTAGATAGTTTATTGTGCCAAGGTTGAGTGTTAGATATAGTGAACTCCAAGTTTCTCTTCAAAGAATTAGTATGTCAGTATGTTCAGCTCTCTTATTCTTTAATTCTCCATTTTAAAATTTAACTTCCTTGTAGTTTCAGTAAACAACCTTTTCCACCAGTTCTAATCAATAGTTCACATCTATTCCTCTGGTCCTCTGCTCCATCTTGGCTCATCCCAGTTACCTGATCCAATCACCTGCTACATTCACCTGCCCTGGTCACCTGTTTTGACCTAAGTCAGCCCTGGTCACCTGCTCTGACCTGTCCCATCCTCCACCAAACTACTCACCCCTCCACTCTGGCTCATCCTCCTGCTCCCTTTAAAATAGCCAGTCAGAATTAGCTTAGACTGTGTGGTCTAACCCTAGCCAATAGGGAAATGACACAGCAGTAGGGGCTACCTGCGTCAGGAATAAGAACCCCTTTACCTTCCTTGTTCAAGTGTATGCTTGCCATTGCTCCATCTGTGAGATGCACTCTTCTATAGAAGTAAATTCCCTTGCTGAGGAAATTTATATTTGAGTGCTACTTCTTGCACAGCACCAAAAATTTACGTATAACATGAGGATGGGCCCATGCCACAGCCTCAGAAAGTTCCAACTGAATGTGCCCAAGGTGATCAGGGCACAGCTTGGTTTTACACATTTTAGGGAGATGTAAGACATCAATCAATATGTAAGTAGTACATTAGTTCCATCCAGAAAGGCGGAGATAGCTGAAAGCTAGCATCTCCCCATTGGGGCTTTCAGGTTACAGATAAGTAAGAGACAGATGCTTGCATTCTTTTGAGTTTTTGATAAGTCTTTCTTAAGGAGGAAATCATAATATGCATCTCTCTCTGTGAGCAAAAGGGATGACTTGAATAGGAGGCAGACCTGCCCTCAGCAGTTCCCAGCTTGAAGAAGCCCAAGATATTTTCCTTTCACAACAGAAAGAAGAAAAAAGAAAAGAAACTTTGAAAGCATACAACTACTTGTGAGTAAACATAGTTGAATCAATACAAAGAATTTGAACATTCCTTGAAATATTAAAAACCCAAATTAAATTTTTTGTAAGTGAGCAATGTGTACACAGTCATTAAATGGGCCTAATTAACTAAATTTTTTATATAGCAATATTGGGATAATAATATTGAAAAAAAGTGCAAAATCTTCATGTATTAACAGATAATGTCTACACTTGATATACCAAGATAGTCAAGCATGGAATTATAAGCATGTAATTTAGAAATAGGTACATAAATAAAAAAACACCCTAGGAAATTTAAAAAATTAATTTTCTCTGGAAAGCAGAACTTAAAAGTAAGAAGTAGAAGATAGAAGTTTCTTTATTTTAAAAAATTCTAATGAGAAAATGAGAAATACAAAGTTTATGATCATGGAAATGTCTCCTGAAATAAATGAGTCTTAGTTTAGTATTGGATCAAATTATCTCTTCCAACTTATTGCTCTGCTCGAGGGCTTAAAAGGTCTATAACATATTTGAAAATATTATAAGATAGAAAATAGTTAGTTTTGATCAGACTTGTCCCCAGACAGCTTAATTTTTTGGGTTGCCCAGGAAAAGGCATTTCAGGAAGGAAACCCAGTTGAAATCTTTACTGGTGCCAATTCAGACTAAGAGTGAAGATAGTTCAGACAAACATGGTAAAGAATGTTCCTTTAAATAATACTAACAAGGTTTATCTATGGCCCTTTCTATTACATTTCAAATGTTTGCCTTGTACCCCCAGGTCCACCACTCCAGGGAGCAGATGTTGTCTGCTAGATGCTCCAGAGGCAACCTTACAAGCTATATGTCCTTTTCTCCTGGCCACCAAATAAATCATTCTCTTTGATGATTGTTGTGATCCTTGATTGAATATTCCTAGAGACAAGGAGCTAACTACTATTCAAATCTTCCTATCCCATTTGTGGCCACATCTAATGATTAGAAAGTAAGTTGTTGTTTTTTTGTTGTTGTTGTTGTTGTTGTTGTTTTTTGAGACAGAGTCTCATTCCATCACCAGGCACCAGGCTGGAGTGCAGTGGCACGACCTCAGCTCACTGCAACCTCCACCTCCCAGGTTCAAGCAATTCTCCTGCCTCAGCCTCCCAAGTAGCTGGGACTACAGGCACACACCACCACGCCTAGCTAATTTTTTTGTATTTTTAGTAGAGACAGGGTTTCGCCATGTTGGCAAGGATGGTCTCAATCTCTTGACCTCTTGATCTGCCTGCCTCAGCCTCCTAAAGTGCTGAGATTACAGGTGTGAGCCACCACGCCTGGCCAGAAAGTAATTCTTTATACTAAGTCAAGAGCTGTCTCCATCAGCTTTAACATGGACTTCCAATATATCACAAAAGAAGCACAAAAATAGGCCAAAGGAACATAATGGAGCCCAGAAATTGACTCATACATATGTTTTCCCCTGATTTATGAGGGAGATGACAGTGCAGTGACATAGGGAAAAGATAAGTCTTGTCAATAAATGGTGCTAGGTCAACTGGTTATCCATTTGGAAAATAATGAATTTTACCCCTTCTCACAGCTTACACAGACATTAATTCCAACCAGATTGCAATTTTAAATATGAAATATAAAACAGTAAAGCTTTAAAACATAGGATAATAACTTGATGATTTTTAATTAAGCAAAGACAACTCAAAAGGGTTATAAGATGCACTAACACAAAAGAAAAAATGAAAACAAGTATGTTTTAAAGCTTCAAAATTAAAAAGTATTATTTATTAAAATAAACTGTAAATGTAGTGGAAAGGCAAATTACAAAATAGTATATTTGCAATACATATATCTAACAAAGTAAGTATACGTAGCATATGTGAAAGATTAAAAAAACCCACAAATAGATAAGATTATAACCAAATAGTTCTTATAAAAGTAAAAGACTTGTATAGACATTCAGAAGATGTCCTAATGGTGAATAAACATCATTATTCATCTGGGAATTGCAAATTAAAATTTCAACCTCAGTAAAATATTACTATATGCTGATTAGAATATCTAAAATTTGTAAAATCAACTCAGAAAATAAGAGTTGGCAAGTAATTGTAACAATGAAAACAATTATATGTTGTGAATAAGAGCATAAATTATTATAACCATGTTAGAAAACTACTTGCAAGTACAAAGCTCAATATATGTGTACACCAACATCTAGAAATTTCATGCTGACATCTGTACCCAATAGAAATGTATACATATGTTCACAAAAGACATAAATAGAAATTTTTAGAGCATACATGGAGAATATTCAGAATATTCATAGTTGCCTAAACTAGAAGCAATTGAAAAGTATGTATTAGAATGTTGTACGTCAATGAGAATGAAAGAACCACACTGCATGTAACTACATGGAATAATCTCATAAGCCCAAAATCAAGTGAAAAAACCAGCCATAAAATAATAAATGCTGTATGATTTCAATCATATGAAATTCAAGAACAGGCCAAATAGATCTATATAGCTAGAAGTTACAATAGCAGCTACCCTCTGCACATGCAAATTACTAAAAAGAGGCTATATTAAGGACAGAACTTATATATATATATATATATATATATATATATATATATATATATAAAATATCTCATATATATATCATAAATATCATACAAATCCTCAGTATACATCTCATATACATGGGAGATATATTAGGAAATATATATACATATGAGTTTATTGAGTGTTAACTTACATGGTCACATACTTACATGATCACAAGGTCCCACAATAGGCTGTCTACAAGCTTGAAGAGCAAGAAGAGTCAGTCCAAGTCTCAAAATTGAACAACTTGGAGTTCAATGTTTGAGGACAGGAAGCATCCAGCATAAGAGAAGATGTAGTCTGGGAGTCTAGGCCAATCTTGCCTTTTTACATTTTTCTGCCTTCTTTACATTTATTGGCAGCTGATGAGATGGTACCCACCAGATTAAGGGTGGGTCTACTTTCCCCAGCTCACTGACTCAAATGTTAATATCCTCTGGCAACACCCTCACAGACACACCCAGGATCAATACTTAGCAACCTTGAATATAGTCAAGTTGACACTTAGCATTAACCATCACAAGTCCACCCCTTGTCAACTTGAATGCATATACATCTCCTGAGATCATGCATAATCAAATAAAGACAATAAGAAGGTCAGAATTATTCCTAACATAATGCAAGAATCCTTCCTATAACCAGAAGCGCATCAATCCTCAACCCAAATACTATTACATAAAGTTAACAATACTTAAATTCTGATATAAAGTCAATAAATCTTATGTCACATGATAAAGGAAAAGGAAATAAACTGAAGATATTTTCTTAGTACAAATGTACACATGAATAAACACATTTTTAACAAAAGAAGAAGGAAATACTCATGACAGTTACAGTCCTTGTTTCCACAGCTGGTCACGTGGTCATAGCTGGTATCTTCTATTATCCATTCTGTTTTCCCTTTCCCTTCAGCAAGCACCTCAACAGGTTGTGATTTTTTTTTTTCTTGGTGGAGTGCCCCAAATCTTCATTCCTGAGGGGTATGGACCATTTATAGTCCAGCCTTAATTGGGCTGTTGTAGTTTCCCATTGACCTTAATCATGGGACTTGGTATTACTAAGAGACACCCTAAAGCATCCGCTGTATTGTATGCATACTCTTCCTTACCACCATTATGGAGTAGTAGACTGATTTCACCTTGATAGTCCAGTTCAATCACCCAGCCAACACTGTAACTCCCTTCTTAGCCTGTTAACTTAAAGGTAAGAGGAGCCTAAAGTGTCAAGGCAGCAACCTTAACTTCCAGTTTAATGGAATCATTGTTGTGTCTCCTGTGGCAGCATTCCACCCTCTGGAACTAAGACCTCTAGGCCAGCAGAACGTAATGTCACAGGAACAGGAAGCAAAAATTTTGCTAGTGGATCACTAGGGGTGATGGTGAGTTGTACCACTTCCACTTCCATCCCTTGATTCCTGGACCCAAGAATCCTGGCTATGAGAGAAACAATACCATATATTGGACTCTGATTCACAGCATACACAGCCTTCTGAAGAACTTCATCCTAGTCCTTCAAAGTACTGTCACCTAGCTGGCATTGTAATTGTGACTTCAAAAGGGCATTCCACCATTACATCAATCCAGCTCCTTCAGGATGATGGCAAACATGGTAAGACCAGTGAATTCCATTGAGCATGAGCCCACTGCTGCACTTCTTTAGCCATAAAGTGAGTGCCTTGGTCAGAGGCAATGCTGTGTGGAATACCATGACGGTGGATAAGGCATTCCGTGGGTCCACGTATGGTAGTCTTGGCAGAAGCATTGCGTACAGGATAGGTCTGGAGTAAATGTCTATTCCAGTGAGGACAAACATCTGCCTTTTCCATAATAAAGGAGGTCTAATATAATCTACCTGCCACCAGGTAGCTGGCTGATCATCCTGAGGAATGGTGACATATTGAGGGCTCAGAGTTGGTTTCTGCTGCTGGCAAATTGGGCATTCAGCAGTGGCCATAGCCAGGTCAGCCTTGGTGAGTGGAAGTCCATGTTGCTGAGCCCATGCATAACCTCCATTCCTGCCACCATGGCCACTTTGTCCATGGGCCTATTGTGCAATGACAGGAATGGCTGAAGAAAGAGGCTGGGTGGTGTCCACAGAACTGGTCAACATAACCACTTGATTTTTAAACTCCTCCACGGGGGTCACCTGTTGGTAAGCACTCACATGGGATACAAATATCTTCACAGTTTTTGACAACTCAGGTGCACTGCTTAAAGTTCTGCCCACTGGGAAGATTCCCTTCACCTGTCCTTCAGGGATGTCCTAGAAAGGGACTGAAGTGCAGATGCCTGCATATTGTGCAGAACCATCTGCAAACCAGACCCTAGTCTTCACTTCCTCTGTCAACTGATCATAGGAGACTTCCCATGAGGCCATCAGTGCAGGCTGGGGAAGAGAAGGCAGGACGGCAGGAGTGGAGACCATGGGCATTTGAGCCACTTCCTCATGTAACTTACTTGTGCCATCAGGACCTGCTCAAGCCTGATCACGTATATACCACTTCTATTTGATGATGGAATGCAGCTGAGCATGCTCACTTTATGGCTAATAGGTCAGAAAGTACCCAGTTCATAATAGGCAATTCAGGTTGCATGGTGACTTGATGACCCAGAGTCAAATGTTCAGTTTCCACCAAAGCCCAGTAACAGGCCAAGAGCTGTCTCTCAGAAGGATAGTAGTTATCTGCAGAAAATGGTTGGGCCTTGCTGCAAAATCCTAAAGGCAAAGAATAAAAATTTGCATATCAAGTGATAGCACTGTGTATAACTCATTCTAGTGCCTTTCATATTGCTTAAAATGGTACCTTCTTTGTGGTAGGTGCTCAATCAATGTCTATTGGAAATAAGAACTTATGCTGCTAAGTCATTTCAGTGGGAGGTGAAGAGTGGTATGTGCTGCATTTCATCTAGCTGATGAATTTTCAGGTTGATTTGTGTCCTTCTTCATGAAATCTGCATAATCCTACTTGAGTTTTTTTTTAACCCAAAGGGCAAAGTATGAATAAAGCATGTGGGCCTTGGGATTAAAGCTGCAGCCTGTTATTTACTGAATGTGGAGCCACTGGCAAGGTTTGCACCTCCTGAGCCTCAATCTTCTCACCTGTAAAGCAAAGAGTCTCTGCATGCGGGTGTTCCTTCAATCAACTTTTATTGAGTCCTATTCTATGTCATATTTTAGCTCACATGATTCTCACATCACTCCTATCAGTTTGGCACCTGTTTACTCCCAGGTGGTGCAGTCGATGAATGACACAACTACTCTTTAACCAACAAAGCATATGAAATGATCTGTATAACAGTCATCATCTAACTGCTATATCACAAATCCTCTTCTCTAACAAGCCATCCCTGAGCCCTCTAGGAGAGGTAACAGCCCTTCTCTCATACTCTCTGGTTGTGTCCTCTGTTTCTCTCTCTTATAGCATCTATCTCATTGCTACAGATGTTCATTTTCCATTTCTTTCCACTGAGAATGAGTGACTCGCAGACAAGATATGACTTATCTTTGAATTGCCAGTACTAGTAAGTAAGTTCTTAATCAAGTTTTAGTAAGTGAATAAATAGGTAAATGCATATAAATGAATGTGTACTTTTTGTTTCATAGATCTGATTTTCTTTAAAGCAGGGTATCATCAGCATGAAGCCACAGAAGATGTGGCAGACATAGTCAGCAGCCAACATAATATCAATTTTTTCTTTCTTTCCTACAAGAGGACTCTGTTTTCTTTACAGGCAGAACAAATAAAAGGATCCCATCCTACATGAAAACACTGGTTATTCTCTGGCTATAGTTATCCCCAGACCAGTTTCAAACCTATGCTAATAGATTAGTGACAGTTCCCTGCAGTGAACAACGCACTGCTGAAAGTCAGACAACAAGCATGGTCTCAAGTGATCAGCCATCCAAGATAAAGGTTATCCATTCTCTGAGCACTCCTGCTCACAAAATTCTTCTAATCCTCAATTCCTTACTTCCCAAAACCTTGCATATAATCACCTCATTCCTGTGTTCAGAGAAACTGTGTATAATAGACACCCAAAGGAAAACTACATTTCCCAATATCTTTTGCTGCAAATACATCATGTGACACAGGGTTGACCAGTGAAATACGGGAGGCCTACTGGGTATTTCTGTGAAAATTTCACTTTCCTAATCTTGTCATGCTCCCACATCCTTGTTGCCTTCTTTTTTCTTGGAAGTCTCCCCTGAGGCAGAGAAACAATGATCCTGTACATTGAAATTTGCAGATATATGCCAGGATGAATAGTATGGGAAGGTCAAAGGAACTTATTTCCTTCTGGAACAACCCTGGATTACATACCCCTAGCTTTTTTTCACTTACTGGGATCTTCAAAGGAACCCTTGCAACCTGTTACAGTCCTGACAACCACCTCTCATCAGTCCTGCTTTGGCATCTGTTCTAGGGAAGCAGTGTGCCTATTCTGAGCAAGAATCAAGGCAGGGATGGACCAACCAACTCATCTCTATGGTGAGCTCAGAGCCCAGAGCATGTGCGGGCCATCCTTTCGAGAATCTGGAAGTTGAGTGACAGTTCTCCCTGCACATCACTTGGCAGGAGACAGACATCATCTGTGCATGACATAGTGTTATCAGGCCATTCATGCATTGCTATAAAGAAAGATCTGAGGCTGGGTTAATAAAGAAAAGAGGTTTAATTCACTCACTGTTCTGCAGGCTGTACTGGAAACATGGCACTAGCATCTGCTTGGCTTCTGAGGGGCTTCAGGAAGCTTCCAGTCATGGCAGAAGATGAAGGCAAAGCAGGGCTCTCACATAGTGGGAGCAGGAGCAAGAGAGAGAGAGAGTTATAGGGAGGTGCCATACAATTTTAAACAACCAGATCTTACATGAACTCACTATCACGAGGACAGCACCAAGCCATGAGAGATCTGCCCACATGACCCAATCACCTTCTAGCAGGCCCTGCCTCCAACATTACGGATTACATTTCAAAATGAAACTTGAGGGGACAAATATCCAAACCACAGCACACAGCCAGGGGTGGTTATTGGTGGGACTAAGTTTCCTAGATAGTACTTGTAAGCAAACTAACGTTCCTTCTCTTTTTCATATTGTGTCATCTCTTTCTGGAAAGCCCGTGCTTTTAATCATATGAATTATTAGTCTTCCACCACTCAATTGTGGGGATATGAAGAAAAAAAGTGCAAACAAGATGTGAGCTGGAACCTCAGCTTTCAAGATCTTAGCAAAATGGCTTGTGACAGAGCATGCTATCCTCAACACACCACACACGCACGTAACTCCATGGCTTGTGGGAGTCCACAGCCCTCAGTATTTCTGAGAATAAATAGGCAGCCATTTGTTCTTGTGGCCTCCCCTGCCTTTTGGGCTCCAGATGCCTCATTCAGGATCTCTATTATTCTCCACATTGACCTAGGCTTGAAATCCAGTCCCTTCACTGATTTCTCATCAACCTCCTACCCGCACTCCAAACTCACAGGAAACATGTGTGACTTTATAGAGTGGGTGTCACTTCACACACCACCGAGCCAACAAAGTGGCCAATTTCCCCTCTCCAAATAACTTTTTTGCAATCTCATCATTCAAGACCCAGCCCCAAATCCACTCTCCAGCTCATCTCCCCCATTTCTTCTCTTGTTAGCCTTCTCCTTCCTAGAGCCACTGATTTCTTTCCATGTCCCTGCAGAGGCACTCATGCCTTTCTCTGAAGTCCTTGGGTCCCACCCACTGCATCAAATGCTTGATTTTCCACACAGTATTTCTCTCCCTAAATGGAATCCTAGTGCCTATTGTTAGAATAATAACAAGTTCCCAAGGTTTTACACCAGCACTGCTGAGAGAAGGTTAGAAGCTGGTCCCACAATCCCTGTGCTAATTCCACACTTCCTTCTTTCTGATTGAAGGAAGGGCAGAATTCACCACGGTGGAGGGACAGCACGTCTCCACTTGTGCTATTGCCTGCTCACACAGCAGCAGAGACCTGGTCTTCTCTGTCTCATTAGCCCCAGATGAATCACAACTTCAGAGTCACATAAATCAATGGGAGCAACTCTCTTCTATTCAAAGAGCCACCAGCACCATTTGTAGTAAATGGCCACACACTGCCGTAATTGGCTGCTTTTTTCAAACACTGAGAGACAGTAGGGAAGTGTGAAAACAGATCATGCACAGTGGGAGGAGCACAAAGCAGAGATTTCCTGGAGCAGACACAAATAAGTGGAAAGTGATATTCAAACCATGGCAATCCAATGATTAGGTCATTCAGATATCTAAACCTGAAATTTTGGAGTCAGCCAGGTCTGGGTTCAATTTTCAATTATTCAGGTATTAGCTAAGTATCCTTAAATAAATGGCTGAATTCTCCCTTCTTATTAATATAGTCAAGCTAATGTCTCTCATCCTACGGGTCTGAAAGGGGAAAATGCATTAAGTGTTCAATAAATGACAGTTTTTACAAAGACAAGTCACATGGAAACTGAGCCAGTAAATAAGCTGAACCTTTTGAACGCATTGTTCTCACATACAGTTACCCACTTGCAAGCAATTTTATTTTTTATTTTGTTATTATTATTATTATTTTGAGACACAGTCTCACTGTTGCCCAGGCTGGAGTGCAGTGGCTCAACCTCGGCTCACTGGAACCTACGCCTCCTGGGTTCAAGTGATTCTCCTGCCTCAGACTCCTGTTGTAGCTGAGATTACAGGCACACGTCACCACGCCTGGCTAATTTTTGTTTTTTTTAGTTGAGACTGGGTTTTATCATGTTGGCCAGGTTGATCTCGAACTCCTGACCTCAGGTAATCAGCCCACCTCAGCCTCCCAAAGTGCTGGGATTACAGGCATGAGCCACCATGCCCAGCTGCAAAGCAATTTTAAACCCAGCCTCCAAAAACCGATCATTTGACTAAAATGAATTTTTTTTCTTGAGTTCTTCTTTGAAACACTTTCAAAACAAAACACAGAAAGCACAAATGTTAAATTTATATCTTGTTAGATGTGACCAATGACATTTCTTTATTTTCTATTTTGTTTGGAAAGAGCATCCTCTTCCTTCTGGACTCTCTGCCTGTGTCATACAGCTGACAAGCTGGGATTTCAATCTATGTCTGTCTGATTCGAGTCCAAGCTCTTAATGCTGACTAAAATTCAGACTTCAGTGGCTCCAGTGGTACAATTGGTTAGCACGTGATACTTATAAACTTCAGACTTCTCTGGCCTTTTCAAGCCACAATTTTTTAATAAAAGAGATCCCCAGTAAAGAGACTAAAATATATCATAGCCTAGGCAATTAACAATGGGCAGAGCAGCCCTTTGTGATTCAAGAATAAATTTAATGTTCAAATAAGGTCTAGTGTGTTTTCCACATAGTACTGATATCTCCATGAATTTCCATCAACATGAGAAGGAGAAGTAGAGTTTCTAACTCACAGCTGGGGAAAATAGTTGGTATCTAATAAACACATGCTGATTGATTCCATGATTGATCGGATCTGTATCCATCACTGTCTTCACTAATGAGGATGCCGATATATAACAGAGCAGCTGTTCAGTTGAAAATAAAGACCATTCTTCTCTAATATAAAGACTGGAGCTTTTAAATCTGCAATTACAGCACCAGAGGTTCTCTAGAATCTCCCCCCAGCCTCTATAGCACTGTGAGTTGCAGAAAGTGTCTAAAGCTGGGGGCAACATACTTTATTATCCATCTGCAATCTGGATGGTGGTTAGTTTGCTGTACACACTTGTTGCTGGGAAACAACCACACATTTCTGAATAGCTTTATTATTAGAAGGATTCATGAAATAGACAAACAAACCAGAACCTTTGCCATCATTGTTAACCCATGATGACAAGGCAATACGTTGCTCTTTGCTGTGACCACTTCATGCACCCTTCATCCCCCACCCCACAAGGCCTAATCTTCAGCTTCTTTGGATTGAATAAATCTTCTTATTGGGTTCATTTGGGGCATACAGGTTGCAAGTGAGTGTGATTATCATTTTGCTATTGTTATAAAACCGCTGCCCTAATGAGATAGCATATGCATTTATTAAAATAAACCGTAAAAAGTAGATTGCATACAGATTTCTCTACTTCAAGTGTCAGCCTTAATTGAGAAATAAATTAACTGACCCATCTGCCTCCCATGATCTATTTCTTTATTTTCTTGTATAACCATGGTATTCAAGAACAGTCAGCATTACTTCTACTAATTACTCACTAACGAAACTCCATAGAAATTGATTGGCCTTGTAATACAATTTTTCCAACACTTAACACACTGTGGCTCTTCCAATACATTCAAACCTAGTAACTATAAAGAACTATGTCTACTTGTTAACATTTTTCTTCCATCAGGTCAGTAGTAATAAGATTTTCTCTTTATTAGTGCCCTACAAGCAATGACAGAAGTAAGACATTATATAACAAGGAAAAAAATCATCTAATCTATGCTCCAAGTGGAAATTCCTAGGTGTGTGTAAGTCAAGGAAGAGGAATTATTTCATGTAGCTTATACCAAAAGATTAGTTATCCCTGCTAATGTGAAGGCTGCTGAGTAACCAACAGACATTGGAATCATTTAAACATAATTATACCAATTTATTTTTCACCAACACATGTTAAAGTAATCCTAAAATGACACAGCACATGTCACCACAGTGAAAAGCCACAATAATTTCATTTATGTTTTTCAAATATTTAATTTTACATCTTCCTTGCTCTGGAGGCTTCAGTTTTTTTTTTTTTCTTTTTTATTCCTGGCCTACGAGGCAAAAAAAAAATATATGTATAAAAATATTTGAGGGCAGGAATGGACTATAATTTTTTATTTAAATATCTTTATTGACAAAATTTAACCTTTTACATTTGCACAAGTAATTTACCATCAATGTAATACATAGAAAATTGAATGTAAAATAGGCAAAAAGAAAATATCTATACTCTCACCACCCAAAAATAATCCCTGCTAATAATCTCTTTTGTATAATTTCCTCCTCTTTCTTTCAACTTTCTATGTTTGCCAACATTTGCATACAGTATTCATTGCTAGGGTTTGTCCTTGAGCATTCTGGTCACACAGATGACCTAGGCAAAGGTAGTGCAAGAATTAATAAGGCTTTCCTTCTTCATTTACACCTTCTTTTTCTCTAGATGAAAGTATAGGCAGTTCAAAAGTATTTCTTTTGTGTTTTGTTATTTTATTGTTTGGAAAAAAAATTAAAATTTACACACAAAGAGCTTACTTTCCCTCCCAAGACTCTGAGGAGAGAAAACCATACTATTAAAGATGTAGATATCTTATTCAGCGCATCATTTTTTCTCTTTTTAAAACACTCTTACCAATAAATAAAAATCCATAAAATCTACTTTGATTAAACTCTTCCCACAGTGAATGGTCATATTGCATGCAGGAGGTCAAGGAACATTTACATGCGCCAAAACTCCCTGTAATGTGACCCATTGAGAACCTCCCCTCCACTCACCTTTAAGAACCTGTTGGGTCAACTTTGAGATCCAAGATGGCCAAATAGGAACAGCTCCAGAGCGCAGTTCCCAGATAGAACAGCACAGAGGGTGAGTGCTTACCGCATTTCCAAACAAGTTTTCACTGCCCACAGACCAGGAGATTCCCAGGCCAGAAAGCGCCAGGAGTTTTCAGTGCCTGCTCGGCACACAAGTCTGGGAGGCCATTTGGACTGGTGCCAGGAACATCTGGGAGACAGAGCCACCCATTTAACTGGAAGGGAGGGGGCTGAGATAGGGAGCCAGACGATCTGGCTCAGCAGATACCACCCCCACAAAACAAGCAATCTGAAATGCTTGGGATTGAGAGTTTTGCAGCAAGTGCAGCTGGACCCAGGACGGTCCAGCTCAGTGAGTGGAAGGGCATCCCCCACTACCGAAAGGCTGCCACTACCAAGGCAATTCACACAGCAGCTGGGCAGAGCCTGCGGCAGCTCAGCAACACCTCTGCTAGCAGACTGTGACTAGACTACTCTGTGCGGGGCAGGGCATCTATGAAAAAAGGCAGCAGCACAACAGGAACTTATAAATAAAGCCAACCTTCCTAGGACAGAGCACTTGGGAAAAGAGGTGGTTATGAGTTCAGCTGCAGCAGACTTAAAGGTACCTGCCCAGCAGCTCACCACAGAACAATGGAGCTCCCAGCACAGCACTTGATCTCCTATAAGGGACAGACTGTCTCTCCTCAGGCAACTCCCCAATCCCTGTATACCCAAAGAGAAACCTCATAAAAGAGAGCTCAGGCCGACATCTGATGGGTACCCTTCTGGGACGAGGGTAGCAGAGGAAAAAACCAGTGGCAACCCTTGCTGTTCTGCAGCACCCATAGGTGATGCCCAAGAGAGTGGGGTCTGCAGCAGAGGGGCCTTACTGTTAGAAGGAAAACTAAGAAGCAGAAAGAAATAACTTCAACATCAACAAAAAGGATGTCCACTCAGAGACCTCATCCAAAAGTCACCAACTACAGAGACCACAGGTAGATAAAGCCACTAAGATGGGAAGAAACCAGCACAAAAAGGATTAAAACACCAAAAACCAGAAAGCCTGTCCTCCTCCAAGGGATGACAACTCCTCACCAGCAAGGGAACAAAGCTGGATGGAGAATGAGTCTGAGGAATTGACAGAAACAGGCTTTAGAAGGTGGGTAATAACAAACTTCTCAGGGCTAAAAAAACATGTGCTAACCCAATGCAAAGAAACTAAGAACCTAGAAAAAAGGTTAGATGAGATGCTAACTAGAATAAACAGCTTAGAGAAGAATATAAATGACCTGCTGGAGGTGAAAAACAGCATGAGAACTTTGCGAAGCATACACAAGTTTCAATAGCCAAATTGACCAAGCAGAAGAAAGCATATCAGAGATTGAAGATAAACTCAATGAAATAAAATGAGAAGGCAAGAATAGAGAAAAAAAGAGTGAAAAGCAATGAACAAAGCCTCCAAGAAATATGGGATTATGTGAAAAGACCTAATCTACGTTTGATAGGTGTACCTGAATGTGATGGAGAGAATTAATCCAAAGCCAGAAAACACTCTTCAGGATATTATCCAGGAGAACTTCCCCAACCTAGCAAGGCAGGCCAATATTCAAGTCCAGGAAATACAGAGAACACCACAAAGATATTCCTCAAGAAAAGCAACCCCAAGGCACATAAGCATCAGATTCACCAGGGTTGAAATGAAGGAAAAAATGCCAAGGGCAGCAAGAGAGAAAAGTCGGATTACCCACAAATGGAAGCCTACCAGACTCACAGTGGATCTCACAGCAGAAACCCTACAAGCCAGAAGAGAGCAGGGGGCCAATTTTCAACATCCTTAAAGAAAAGAACTTTCAACATAGAATTTAATATCCATCCAAACTAAGCTTCATAAATGAAGGATAAAGAAAATCCTTTATGGACAAGCAATTGCTGAGAGATTTTGTCACCACCAGGCCTGCCTTACAAAAGCTCCTGAAAGAAGCACTAAACAAGGAAAGGAACAACCAGTACTAACCACTCCAAAACACAACAAATGTTAAGACCATTGACACAGTGGAGAAAATTTGTCAACTAATGGGCAAAACATCCAGCTAGCATCAAAACGGCAGGATCAAATTCACACATAACAATATTAACCTTAAATATAAATGGACTAAATGCCTCAATCAAAAGACCAGACTGGCAAATTGGATAAAAAGTCAAAACCCATCAGTGTGCTGTATTCAGGAAACCAATCTCACATGCAAGGACACAAATAGGCTAAAATAAAGGAATGGAGGAAGATTTATCAAGCAAATGGAGAGCAAAAAAAAGCAAGAGTTGCAATCCTAGTCTCTGATGAAATGGACTTTAAACCAACAAAGATCAAAGGAAACAAAGAAGGGCATTACATAATGGTAAAAGGATCAATGCATCAAGAACAACTAATGATCCTAAATATATATGCACCCAATACAGGAGCACCCAGGTACGTAAAGCAAGTTCTTAACGACCTACAAAGAGACTTAGACTCCCACACAACAATAGTGGGAGACTTTAACACTCCACTGTCAATATTAGATCAATGAGACAGAAAATTAACAAGGACATCCAGGACTTGAACTCAGATCTGGACCAACTGGACCTAATAGACATCTAAAGAAATATCCACCCCAAATCCACAGAATATACATTCTTCTCAGTACCACATGGCATATACTCTAAAATTGACCATATAATTGGAAGTAAATCACTCCTCAGTAAATGCAAAGGAATGGAAATCATAACAAACAGTCTCTTAGACTACAATGAAATCAAATTAGAACTCAGAATTAAGAACCGCAGAACTTCATGGCAACTGAACAACTGGCTTCTGAATGTTGACTGGATAAACAATTAAATGAAGGCAGAAATAAAGACATTCTTTGAAACCAACAAGCACGAATACACAATGAACCAGGATCTCTGGGACACATTTAAAGCAGTGTCTAGAGGGAAATTTATGGCAATAAACGCCCACATGAGAAGCAAGGAAAGATCTAAAATCAACCCCCTATCATCAAAATTGAAAGGGCTAGAGGAGGAAGATCAAAAAAACTGAAAAGCTAGCAGAAGACAAGAAATAAATAAGATCAGAGCAGAACTGAAGGAGATAGAGACACAAAAAATCCTTCAGAAAATCAATAATTTCAGGAGCTGGTTTTTTGAAAAGATCAACAAAATAGACAGACCACTAGCCAGATTAATAAAAAAGAAAAGGGAGAAGAATCAAATAGATGCAATAAAAAACGATTAAGGGAATATCACCACTGATTCCACAGAAATACAAACTACAATCAGAGATTACTACAAACAACTCTATGCACATAAACTAGTAAACCTGGAAGAAACGGATAAATTCCTGGACACTTGCACCATCCCAAGCATAAACCAAGAAGAAGTTGAAACCTTGAACAGACCAATAACAAGGGCTGAAGTTGATGCAGCAATTAATAGCCTACCAACCAGAAAAAGTCCAGGTCCAGACGGGTTCATAACTGAATTCTACCAGATGTACAAAGAGAAGCTGGTACCATTCCTCTGAAACTATTCCAAACAATACAAAAAGAAAGAATCCTTCCCAAATCATTTTATGAGACCAACATCATCCTGATACCAAAACCAGGCAAAGACTCAACAAAAAAAGAAAACTTTAGGCCAATATCCATGATGAACAAACATGCAAAAATCTTCAATAAAATACTGGCAAACCAATTACAACAGCACATCAAAAAGCTTACCCATTACGATCAAGTAGGCTTCATTCCAGGAACGCAAGGCTGGTTCAACATATGCAAGTCTATAAACATAATCCATAACATAAACAGAACCAAAGACAAAATCCACATAATTATCTCAATTTATGCAGGTAAAGCCTTCAACAAAATTCAACATCCCCTTATGCTAAAAACTGTCAATAAACTAGTTATTGAAGGAAAATATCTCAAAATAATAAAAGCTGTTTATGACAAATCTACAGCCAATATCATACTGAATGGGCAAAAACTGGAAGCACTCCCTTTGAAATCTGGCACTAGACAAGGATGCCCTCTCTCACCACTCCTATTCAATATAGTACTGGAAGTTCTAGCCAGAGAAATTAGACAAGAAAAAAAAAGTGTTTTTAATTAGGAAAAGAGGAAGTCAAATTGTCTTTATACATGATTGTATATTTAGAAGACCCTATCATCTGAGCCCCAAATCTCCTTAACCTGATAAGCAACTTCAGCAAAGTCTCAGGATACAAAATCAATGTTCAGAAATCACAAGCATTTCTATACACCAATAACAGACCAACAGAGAGCCAAATCATGAGCAAACTCCCATTCACAATTGCTACAAAGAGAATAAAATACCTAGGAATACAACTAACAAAGGATGTAAAGGACCTCTTCAAGGAGAACTACAAACCACTGCTCAACGAAATAAGAGAGGACA
>CAUYLG010015917.1:0-25106 GCA_963573385.1 Cacajao melanocephalus
ATTAGCCAGGCGTGGTGGTGTGTGCTTGTAATCCCAGCTACTAAGGAGGCTGAGGCAGGAGGATCACTTGAACCTGTGAGGTGGAGGTTGCAGTGAGCTGAGACTGCGCCACTGCACTCTAGCCTGGGTGACAGAGCAAGACTCTGTCTCAAAAAAAAAAAAAAAAAAAAAAAAAAAGATATGCCTCTGAGAGAACTATTTTCATGCTAATTTTCCTGAGTATTTTTTTAAAGATAGAATTTATTATTATTTTTTTTGGAGACAGTCTTGCTCTGTTGCCCAGGCTCCCAGGCTGGAGTGCAGTGGCATGATTTCAGCTCACTACCACCTCTGCCTCTGGGGTTCAAGTGATTCTTCCACCTCAGCCACTCAAGTAGCTGGGATTACAGATGTGTGCCACCACACACTGCTAAATTTTGTATTTTTAGTACAGGCAGGTTTTGTCATGTTGGTCTGGAACTCCTGACCTTAGTTGATCTGCCCGCCTCAGCTCCTAAAGTGCTGCTGGGATTACAGGTGTGAGCCACCACACCCGCGTTGGCTTCCTGTGTATTTTATCTACAGCAGAAGAATGCTAAATGCTTGCTACCAAAATGAAGGCAATTTTGTTGCCTTGATTCATGGAGGAGGAAATGAGGTATGGTTAAGGCCCAGCTGCAAAAAGTATGGACAGGACTGAACGGCCGTCCTGTGCTTTAGAGTTCTAGCTAATCACCTCCTTTGCCTCCTGAGTATGTTTTCCTGCAGACAGCTAAAAAATTAGAAAGAGTAAATCAAACGACTGTTACGACTGGGCAGGATCCTGATATTCATTTGCTTCCAGAAAATATGACCTGGAGCCCAAGTTAGCAGCAACATTTACTTGGCTCACCAAGGCGCACAGCTTTGACATGAAACACACATCTCCAGAATGCTACGTTATATTTTCTTCTTTTAATACTTCCCTAAAGTTACACAGCAAGCTCCTAATACATTTATAAAACTTGTTCCACTTTTTGGACTAAATCATGACTTTTCAGAGCTGCAGTTACTTCACGCTAGCAGGAAAATCTATTTGGTTTGAGGTGGGAGGGGAGAGATGGGAAGAGGAATCTGAACAAAGTGCAGACCCCCTGAGGCAGCACATCAGGGGCAGAGCTTAGAAGAACAAACGCTTCATATTTGGACTTTGGTTAAGAACGATGAGAGCTGCGCAAGTCTTGGAATAAAAGTTCACCCCTCGGTGACGGAAGTAAACATCTGGGGTAGGGTTTCTCTGAACGCAATCAGGTAAGCATCAGGGAGCGCTGAGAGTGCTGAGAAACCGAGCTCAGGCTCCTGAGTGGCCCTGAGCAAACGACCCACCCCTGCCCAACCTTAGCCTTTCCATCTGTAAAATGGATGTAGTGGGAGTACCCACCCCGGCGTTGTTGGAGGGACGGAAGTGTGTGTGCAGACAGATATAAAAGGATGTATACATATCACTTCGCACAAAATAATTGCTCAAAAAATGTCAGCTGTTGTTATTATTCATGAACAGTGAAAACACTCCAGGAACATGGAGTCTCCCCTTCCCTCTAACTTCATGAGAAGCTGCCCACCTTTTGTCCCTCTAGAGCCTGGCACTGTCCCTGCCACATGGCAGATGCTCTGTGCTTTTGAATGGATAAGCGAAGGGCCTTCATTCTAAGGCCAGAGAGAGGCAACCCCCTCACTAATGCCCTCAGCTCTTTCTCTCTCTCTTTTTTTTTTTGAGACAGAGTCTTACTTTGTCACCCAGGCTGGGGTGCAGTGGCATAATCTCAACTTACTGCAACCTCTGCCTCCTAGGTTCAAGCGATTCTCCTGACTCAGCCATCTGAGAAGCTACGTTTATAGGCATGTGCCACCATGCCCGGATAATTTTTGTATTTTTAGTAGAGATTGGGTTTCACCATATCAATCAGGATGGTCTCGAACTCCTGACCTCAAGTGAGGCCGACCTCAGCTTTCCAAAGTGCCAGGATTATAGGTGTGAGCCACCGCACCTAGCCAGCCCTCAGCTTTCTAGTTCTCTGCAAACAGCTCCCGGAGGTAGGCACACCTGGAGCAATGAAATGACATTCTCTGGCTTGCAATCCAGCAAAAGAGATGGGGATCTTTCCTTGGTATGGGCACATAAGCAGATGTAGACCTTACAGTGAACTAATATGGTAGCAAATTTCTTTTTTTCTTGAGACAGAGTCTCACTCTGTCACCCAGTCTGGAATACAATGGCGCAACCTCGGCTCACTGCAACCTCCACTTCCCAGGTTCAAGCAATTCTCCTGCCTCAGCCTCCCAAGTAGCTGGGATTACGGGTGTGCACCACCACACCCTATGTTGGCCAGGCTGGTCTTGAACTCCTGACCTCAGGTGATCTACCCACCTCACGTGATCTACCCACCTCAGCTTCCCAAAGTGCTGGGATTACAGGCATGAACCACCACACCCGGCCGCAAATTTCTTTTTAAAGTGAGGTAGAGGGCCAGGTGCAGTGGCTCACACCTGTAATTCCAGCACTTTGGGAGGCCAAGGCAGGAGGATCACTTGAGGTCGGGAGTTCAAGATCAGCCTGGCCAAGATGACGAAACCCCGTCTCTACTAAAAATACAAAAATTAGCCGGGTGTGGTGGCAGGCACCTGTAATTCCAGCTACTGGGGAAGCTGAGGCAGGAGAATTGCTTGAACGCAGGAGACGGAGGTTTCAGTGAGCCCAGATTGTGCCTTTGCACTTCAGGCTGGGCAACAAGAGCAAAACTGTCTCAAAAAAAAAAAATTATAATAATCATAAAAATAAATAAATAAAAATAAAGTGAGGGAGGGAAGGTCACTTTTCTCAACCTATATTCAAAGGACTGTAGTATCTAAGAGGGGAGCCTCTGGTGACCAGAGTCTAGTTCAACCTCCTTCATTTTACAGTGAAAATGTTTTTAATCTACACAGTGAAAAGAAGTGGCTTGCCCAGGATCCCAAGGCAAAAAATTGGAGGGGTCCCCTACTTACTGAAAATCAGACCAAAGCTCATTTTAAGTATGACACTGAAGAAACAGTCTTAAAAAGGAAATACCCCATGTGTTGTGTAGACACAATAGGAGCTCAGAGGTATTTTCCTGACAAAAATATTCAAATTATTATGCAAAAGTTTTTTTTCTAGACAGGGTCTCACTCTGTCGCCCAGGCTGGAGTGCAGTGGTGCAATCACAGCTCGCTGCAGCCTTGACCCCCTGGACTCAGGTGGTCTTCTCATCTCAGCCACTTGGTAGCTGGGACCACAGGCACACCCCACTAGGCCTGGATTTTTTTTTTTTTTTGTATTTTTTTGTAGAGACAAGATTTTTCAACATGGCTTTTCAGCCTGGTCTCAAATCCACGTTGGTCTCAAATCCATGAGCTCCGGTGCTAGGATTACAGGCGTGATTACAGGTGTGATCTGCCATGCAAAACTTTTAAGTGACCACAGATATGACCACTGAACCATGTAACGTAACAATTTCAAAGGTCTGAAATTCCAAAGATTATATTATATTCAAAATAACGCTTTGGTTGTATCCTACTGTATTTTATTTCCCTGAAAACAGGTCACCTGTATCTGGCACAGGATGGCAGCAGCATTTCCAACGTTACCTATTTCTGGCTTGTCAAGCAGACTGATGAAGATGCGGAAAGGCTTCAGGTATGTGTGATGGCGTTCCTCCACGTCAGCATCTAGGAACTTCTGATGCAGGATCTCAGCCAGACCCTATTTATTTTTAAAAAGCCACATATTAGACTGTCGTATAGCATACAGTGTAACAACATCACTGGCTATTCTAATTGTCCAGTACTCTGGGACAGAGGGAAAACCAGTCACCCACCATGCAACAAATACACTGCAGCTCCCCAAACCAGGGGCTCAGGAACGTGCCCGGGGCCTATGTGGAAGTCTCCCAAAGAAATCCACTGGAGAATCGTGATGAGGAATGCCCTGAACTTTCCAGAAACGCTGCCTTACCTCAACTAAAAGATCCTTGGAGTATTTTTCAAAAAAGTAAGACGACTGGTCTTCACAGGAATTTGAGATTTCAGATTCCGGCACAATGGTATTTCCTTTTATGTCGGAGCCTATAAAAGAACAAGTGCCGAGCTGTAAAGAGCTATACTTTTAAAGGACATCATATTGTGCAAAAGTCTCATGCTCCAGTAGTTTTAAAAATATCATTCCTCTGATGGAAAACCAAAATCAGATCTAGAAAGACCAAGTCATATATTTTCCCCATGACAATGGTGTGGCTAACTATCAGACAGGCAGAATTCCATCTCAATGGGCTTCAATTTAGTTTGCTCTAAGAATTCACCCTGTCTTTTACAAGCATGATTATAAGCATCTAATGAAATGCTAATCTTTTTTTTTTTTTTGAGACAGTGTCTCATTCTGTTACCTAGGCTAGAGTGCAGCTGCATGATCAGAGCTCACTGTAGCCTCCACCTTCATGCTCAAGCGATCCTCTGGCCTCAGCCTCCTGGGTAGCTGAGACTACAGGTGCATGCCACCACACTCTGTTAATGTTTTCTTTTTTTTTGAGACAGTCTCACTGTCACCCAGGCTGAAGCACAGTGGTGTGATCTCGACTCACTGCAACCTCCACCTCCTGGGTTCAAGCGATTCTCCTGGCTCAGCCTCTCGAGCAGCTGAGACTACAGGCATCCACCACCATACCCGGTGGAACTCTAGAGATGGAGTTCCACCATATTGGCCAGGTTGGTCTGGAACTCCTGGCCTTAAGTCATCTGCCTGTCTTAGCTTCCCAAAGTGTTGAGATTACAGGCGTGAGCCACTGCACCCGGCCAATTTTTTTTTAGTTTTAGTAGAGACAAGGTTTTGCTAGGTTGCCCAGGCTGGCTGATCTTGAACTCTTGGGCTCATGTGATCCTCCTGCCTTGGCCTCCCAAAATGCTGAGATTACAAGCATGAATCACCACACCTGGCTGAGGATCTCTTTTTTTTTTTTTTTTTTGAGAGAGAATCTCACTCTATCGCCCAGGCTGGAGTGCAGTGGCACAATCTTGGCTCACTGCAACCTGCGCCTCCCGGGTTCAAGTGATCCTCCTGCCTTAGCCTCCCAAGTAGCTGGGACTACAGGCACATGCCCCCATGCCTGGCTAATTTTTGTGTTTTTTAGTAGAGACAGGGTTTCACCACGTCGGCCAAGCTGGTCTTGAACTCCTGACCTCAGGTGATCCACCTGCCTCAGCCTCCCAAAGTGCTGGGATTATAACCACCATGATAAGGAACATTTTTTAAAACTGGTGTTTATTTGTCCAGCATTATGTGAGATTGAGGTATTCTCATGCACATGCTCCCATCAGTTGGAGCCTTGGATAAGTCTGCGAGGTTCCCAGGGCAAGGAAGTGCATCCTCATAGCATGGGCAAAGCATATGAAGCTCCTGGGGCTGCAACTAAGTGACTCAGAGCTGGCGCTGCAGTCGGACCCAGCATTGTCCACACAGCATATCAAGAAGCAGAGCTGTGCGTTTAACAAAATCATCCTTTACATACAAATCCTTAAAGAGTCTATAAATAGTCCTCTAAAAATCCTTAGTAAGCTTCCACGCAATGACTTTTAAAAGTTTTATAACTAGGGAGAAGGGAAGGAAGGAGGACTGAAGAGGACTTCCTGACACATCTTTGGTACAGATCTTTGATAAGATCTAAATGCTAGGCCTAGCATGGTGGCGTGTAATCCCAGCACTTTGGGAGGCGGAGGTGGGCAGATTGCCTGAGGTCAGGAGTCTGAGACCAGCCTGGCCAACATGGTCAAACCCTGTCTCTACTAAAAATACAAAAATTAGCCGGGTGTGGTGGTGGGCGCCTATAATCCCAGCTACTTGGGAGGCTGAGGAAGGAGAATCGCTCGAACCCGGGAGGCGGAGGTTGCAGTGAGCTGAGATCGCACCACTGCACTACAGCCTGGGCGACAAGAGTGAAACGCCGTCTCAAAAAGAAGATCTAAATGTTGAGAGTTAATCAGAGCTGTGAAGTCTTCTCACAACCGTTTTGCGTACCACCTTTTCTTAGGTGCGTGAATATCGGACTTTAGAAAATTCATGAACGTGTTATCTTTTAAGCTGCAATTTCCTAGACTCTGTCTCTGGGAGGCCTTCTGACCAACAGTCAAGGGCCTTTGCCAACAAATGTATAGGCAGTCTGCAAAACACACAGAAACACAGGCCGGGGGCTCTCGTGATCTTCAAAGTTATCCAAAAGTCTCCCAAAACATTTCCACTCACACAAAACCTTCTTCTTTATTTACACATCTTCCACAATATTTGTAAGTTTTCTCCACGATATACCCTCATCTTACGAAACTTCTCCACAGCCACCGGCTTCTACTTGAATGAGGTTTCGCTACCAGTTTTTCGTGGTATTTCAAGCTCTTAAAATGGAATTCAGTTGGCATTTTAAAAATCCCACCTATTATTTCCCCCTTTTTTTAAAAAAAAACAATTCTGCAAAATAACCGTGTGTAGGCAGCAGACGTCAACTGACCAGCGCCGTATTTAGTCATTGTGGTATCTTTCCACACTTCATGATTCAGAAATATGTCACCAAGACCAAATCTTATTCCGGAAGTCAGTTCTAAAAGGTTTCACATTAAATTTGACTTTAAAAGGCTGCATACTGCTCAGTACCTAGTAACCATGCATAGAGTCTTCTGTTCAGGGACATGTCCCTTCTCAGTAGGGTCTGGGTGGCAGCTGAGAGAATGTGCACGATGTCAGATCTGAGGAGGGGGACAGCTTGCTCACTGGAATCCTATTAGAAGGACAGAGATTTTACTGCAAGGGAAGGATAGGGTAGATTGCTGGCTTTTTGACATGCAGCCCTTCCTTGTTGGTCTACAGGGCTCTATCTCAAAAAGGGTTGGTTCCTCGCCATTACCAATGGAAGAAGCTATTCAATACGTGCAATGAAAACCCTAACCTTGCAAAAATGAACAGGGACTTTTCACTGGCTACCAGCAAATAATGCCCATGAGTGGCTGAGCTGTCATCTTACGACAAAAACTGCTTGAGATCTATATCCCGCCCCTTGGGAAACCCCAGTGACTTACCAGAAGAGTATAAACGACTTACCAGACAGGTGGAAAATGGGAAGAAAAACAGAACAATTTCCAGATTATTTCTTTGCACAAGAACATTTGAGTCCAACAGGGAGGCACACAAAGATTTCACCTGTAAACGTTCAAACGGCATTAGCATTTTCAGGCTACTTTCATGGTTATAAAAATGAAAGTAACCTTTCCTAGGAATCTTGAAACTCCCATGTTATGTCACTCAGAAGAGAACCTGCAGCCGCCGGTCAGGTGAGCGTGGGTTCTAGCTCTCGAGGCTGGCAGGCTGTGTGACGTCCGAGAAGATGTTCAGCTGCAGACCTCGCCGTTCCACGTGAGAGCTGGAGGGGTTTGGACCAGATGGCCCGGTTCTAAGATCTCAAATTCTACGACCCCAGAAAGGATCCAACAGGAACCTTAGGTTAAACTAAAGCTCTGAAGACACATGGGAAAATACTTCCTGATCAATTCAGTAGATATTTTGAGTGTCTTTTCGGAATACAGATAGGTAGACTAGAGACACGTAAGAAATTAGAGCCACAGACAAATGCTCAGACTTCAGAAGAGGAGAACTCTTTCAACTGCAAAGAACAATGACGCTCCATGGGAAAGCTGGGCTTGAAGGACAGGAAGGAGCTACCCTGAGACTGCGAAGAAGGGCAGGAATGAAGAGCCAGTGGGACAGAGGGAATGGTCAGGAGCAAAGGCACGGTGAGGCCAGGCCCTGTGGCAGTCGTGTGGGAGCGCAGGGCCTGCAGGGAAGAGTGAGGTGCTGTGGCTGGGAGCAGAGGGTGAGGATGCTTTTGAGCTTGGACTATAGCTGGTGGCAATGGGGGGTTAGATGTTTTTATTTTTTATTTTTGAGACAAGGTCTTGCTCTGTCACTCGGGCTGGAGTGCAGTGGCATGATCTCGACTCATTGTAACCTCTGCCTCCTGGGTTCAAGCAATTCTCATGTTTCAGACACCTGAGTAGCTGGATTACAGGCACCCACCACCGCGCCCCGCTAATTTTTTTTTTTTTTTGAGATGGAGTCTCACTTTGACATCCAGGCTGGAGTGCAGTGGTGCAATCTCAGCTCATTGCAACCTCCACCTCCCAGGTTCAAGTGATTCCCTTGCCTCAGCCTCCTCAGTAGCTGGGACTATAAGCGCCAATCACCACGCTTGGCTAATTTTTGTATTTTTAGTAGAGACAGGTTTTCACCAGGCTGGTCTTGAACTCCTGCCCTCAGGTAATCCACCCGCCTCGGCCTCCCAAAGTGCTGGGATTATACCGTTAGCCACTGCACTCAGACTAATTTTTTGTATTTTTTAGTAAAGGTGAGGTTTCACCATGTTGGCCAGGCTGGCCTTGAACTCCTGACCTCAAGTGATCCACCTACCTCAACCTCCCAAAGTGCTGAGATTATAGGCATGAGCCACTGTACCCAGCTGGGAAGTTAGATATTTTTAAAGCACAGGATACATATAAGCAAAGCTAGGCTTTGGAGAACCAAATCTCTTAGCAGTTGATAAGGACTGGATGGGGAGAGGGTGGGATGGGGAGAAACCAGTTAGATCCAAGAGTAAGAGACAAGAAGCCAGAGCAGGGCTGAGACACTGGAAAGAAAGAGATGAAGGGGACATTGACGGGGCAGGAAAGGGACATGTTCATCGGGATCTCCTGTGTTCTGATCACTGTGCGAGGCGCTTTCCATCCATTTTTCCACCTTTCCTCAGAGAGACCCTATGAGGCAGGTCTACAATGCCCATTCTGCAAGGAGAAATGCACTCAGAGGGGTAATTGACACCAGCTGTAGAACTCACCTGTGAATTCAATCTGAACCATCTCACGTCAAAGTGTGGAAACACCACTAGGTGGCGAAAGACAGCAAGACATAGAAACAAGAGGCAGGTTTGGGGAAAAGAGACAAAGATCTGGGAAGTTACCATTTGTTTTTTTGAGAAGGAGTCTCCCTCTGTCGCCAGGCTGGAGTGCAGTGGTGTGATCTCGGCTCACTGCAGAGAACCTCCTGGGTTCAAGCAATTCTCCTGCCTCAGCCTCCCAAGTAGCTGGGACTACAAGCACGTGCCACCAGGCCCAGCTAATTTTTGTATTTTTAGTAGAGACGGGGTTTCACCATGTTAGCCAGGCTGGTCTCGATCTCTTGACCTCGTCATCCACTTGCCTCAGCCTCCCAAAATGCTGGGATTACGGGTGTGTGCCACCGTGCCCAGCTGAGGCTACCATTTTTAAGGGCATGAAAAGGGACGTCGTTGCCTGGGAAAAGAGCTTCCCTTGAAGGGCCTGGAGATGGATACTTGGGGAACCCGATAATTTAGGTTTGAGAGCAGCCAATGGAGACAGGAGAGCAGGAAGAGGATGGCCAGGGAAGAGGGGGTTTCCACATGTGAGTGGGCAGTGGCCCCGGTGATGCAGGACAGGGGAAGGAAACAAAGACCTGCCAGTGCAGCAGAGGCCTTCTGAGCACCGTGTATAGCTAAGCACATTCCTGCAAAGCCGGTGGCCTCCAGAAGGCACCTCTGAGGGTGTGAACACTTATTTGAATATACAAACCTTAGTGCCACTTTGGGAGGCCACAGTGGGTGGATTACTTGCCAGGCAGGCAGTTGGGAGTTCATCCTGGCCAACATAGTGAAACCCTATCTCTACTAAAAACACAAAAATTAGCCGGATGTGGTGGCAAGTGTCTGTAATCCCAGCTACTCGGGAGGCTGAGAGAGGAGAATTGCTTGAACCCAGGAGGTGAGGGTTGCAGTGAGTCAAGGTCGTGCCACTGTACCCTGCCTGGGTGACAGAGTGAGACTCTGTCTCAAAAAAAAAAATTAATGCATATGTTAAAAATGCTACCACCATCCGCAACTGCACGAGGCCTCTTTCTTGCCTTGCTGAGTGGCTCATGCCCCAGACTCAAGCCTGGTGCACCTCCCTTTCCCGGATGTCCCTTTGCAGCTTCAGTGACAACCTGCCCATGAGGACGCTGTGCCCACATGTCGCCTTCTCCCTGTGCCCCGGGAGGAGCACAGCACCCACCGTGAGTTGGTGATTGGTCCCCAGCATGTATTTCTGCTCCCGGCCGGGGGCATCCCTGTTGATGTGGCCCACCACGAAGACTGAGGCAGGGAGGCGGATGCACGGGCTAGCCAGGACGCTCCCCCAGAGGGCGGTATAAAACACCTCTTTGCCGACCACCAGCGACAGTCTCAGGAGCAGAGCATCTGTTCTGTTGATGAGAGAGGAGAGGGTTCAAGGTCTCGCCCCATCTTCCTGGGTCCTGCTGCACACCACTCTGTGAATGCTGCGTGAAGAATCACGGTGGATTCGCCTGGCTGGGGAATCCCCACCTTCCTCACCGCTGGGAGCCACTGCCATCTCTCACCCTGCTGTGTGTGTCCGCCTGCTGGCTGTCACACTGCCCCTGGATTTGCTAAAACAAATCCAGGCAGTGCAGTGTCTTGGCCAGTGAAAAGTGTCTAAGCAGTTGCGTGTGGTGGGGCAGAGACCCGGCTCCACGTTGGCCGAGCCACGGATGCTGCGGTGCTCACGGAAGGGAGGTTCCACCATAAGAGGGATGGGCAGGTCAGCCACTTTATATAAAAGCGGAAGGCGCATTCATGTATCAAAAACAAGCACGAGCTGATGAGACTGATCAAAGACTTCAGCAATTAGACATCACCAACCTGAGCACAGCCAAACATATGCCAAGTGACATCTGCCTTTAGAAATGCTAGGGGCGACATCTATCTGCCCGGGGCCTCCCACTACACTGCAAATTCCGTAAGCCTGGAGTGGAGTTTTCTTTCAATCAGCCCACAGCACCCGCATGTGCTGACTCCCACTCTGAGGGGCTCTAGTGCTGAGGCCGAGAGTTTGTTCGCCTCTTATCTTTATCTAGGTCTCCTATGACACAAAATCAGCACCTTCTCACGCATCCTTTAGAGGAACAGCGTCACCAGTGGATCAGGGCTTGTTTTTCCACTGACGCTGACCCGTGTCTGTGTGGTGGTGTCCCTGCAGCTGACTGCGGCCTCTTTCCTGTCCACAGTGCACATAGCCTGCAGGCTGGGTGACCGCATCTACCAGTAAGACAGCAGAGGCACATTCTCTCTAAAGGATTTTGCCCAATGAAGGATGTGACTCATTCATTACCTGAAAGGGTTCAGTTTCTCACATGCTTCCTATCTGCAAAGACCACAGAAAACAATGACAACAAGTCCAACCCTGTGGACTGTGTTGGCTCACCCAGCTTGCCAGAGTCGGCCTCAGTGTCCAGATCCTGGTTGTGATGCCTCCTGGCTGCAGGACCTAGGACAAGTTTAATAGCTGTGCACGCCTGGGCTCAGCTAAAAGACAGGGGAAAGAGCCTCGACCTCGTGGAGATGTTGTGGGAATGAAGTGAGAATCCCCTTGGGAAAGAAAAAACAAACAGCTCGGCCGGGTGCGGTGGCTCATGCCTGTAATCCCAGCATTTTGGGAGGCTGAGGCAGGTGAATCACTTGAGGTCGGGAGTTTGAGACCAGCCTGGCCAACATGATGAAACCCTGTCTCTACCAAAAATACAAAAATTAGCCGGGTGTGGTGGCAGGTGCCTGTAATCCCAGCTACTTGGGAGGCTGAGGCGGGAGAATCGCTTGAACCCGAAAGGTGGAAGTTGCAGTGAGCTGAGACGGTACCACTGCACTCCAGCCTGGGCGACAGAGCAAGACTCTAAGAATAAAAAAAAAAAAAAAAAAAAAAAGAAAGAAAGAAACTCAGCCCAGAAAGGAGAACAGACCCGATGATGTTTGGGCCATGCCGCCTGCAGTTACTACCAGCTCAGCTCTGTCTACTGTCACAGTCTTGGGGCCTATTCGAGCATCTGCCTCCAGGTTGGCACTTGAAAAAACCCTCAGAGAATTTCTTTTTCGTATCTCCTATAAAAATATCTACCATCGTGTTATATTAAAAATGCATTCTGTTCTCCTTAAAATTAGTCTGAACTTTTTTGGGTCTCGTAAAATGTTGTAGGAAATAATGCATGGTCCTGTCTTCTTAGAAAAAAATAAAAATGAACAGGCTTAAATCATGGCTAAGTGTTCACTAAGGGTGACTGAGTGGCTGAATTATTGCTTGGTCTTCTATGAAAGGCTGAGTAAACAAATAGAGCTTGTCTTTGCCCAGCTCTGAAATCATCACAAACACTATAATGGACACATCCTGGTGTCATAGTCCTCCTTTGCTTAGCACTGCATATTCCCAAAGTATGTCCCACGGAACACTGGTCACTAGAGGTGTTCCATAGAAGAGGGTTCCGCTGTCCAAAAGCCTGGGAAACGCTGCCTATGCTATCTCCTCTCCAATATTCAGAAAACTGGCTCTTAGCTTTCACCATTAAAGAAATGCATCTTTTTTTGTTTTGAGACAGAGTCTCACTCTGTCACCCAGGCTAGAGTGCAGTGGTGCGATCACAGCTCACTGCAGCCTTGACCTCCAGGGCTTAAGCAATTTTCCCACCTCGGCTTCTGAGTAGCTAGGACTACAGACCCATGTTGCCATGCTGAACTAATTTCTGTATTTTATGTATAGACAGGGTTTCATCATGTTGCCCAGGCTGGTCTTGAACTTCTGGCCTCAAGTGATCTGCTCCCCTCATGGCCTCTCAGCACTGAGACTACAGGCATGAACCACTGTGCCCAGCCAGCTTTATTTTTTAAGTCGCATTTTATTCTTAAAAAATGGATGTGTACTAACAATTTAAATGACATCACAGTAGAGACGATAGCAATATGGCAAACCTTTGGTATGAGACAGCAAAAGAACCAGGGTTAAAAACAAAATAACTTCCTACTCAACGAGAGTTACTTGGATCATCTTGGTTGTTAAATTCCAATATGAGTGTGCAGTTTAGAGTCTGGAACTCTAATTTTTTGAGATGGAGTTTCCTTCTTGTTGCCCAGGCTGGAGTGCAACAGCACAATCTTCGCTCACTGCAACCTCCGTCTCCTGGGTTCAAGTGATTCTCCTGGCTCAGCCTCCTGAGCAGCTGGGATTACAGGTGGCAGCCACCACGTCTGGCTAATTTTTGCATTTTTTTTTGGTAGAGACAGTATTTCACCATATTGGCCAGGCTGGTCTTGAACACCTGACCTCAGGTAATCCACCCGCCTTGACTTCCCAAAGTGCTGAGATTACAGGTGTGAGCCACTGTACCCTCCTGGGAACCCTAAACTTTTAATTCAAAACCAACAAACAGGCCAGGCACGGTGGCTCATGCCTGTAATCCCAGCACTTTGGGAGGCCGAGATGAGTGGATCAGTTGAGCTCAGGAGTTTGAGACCAGCCTGGCCAACATGGTGAAATGCCGTCTCTACCAAAAATACAAAAATTAGCCGGGCATGGTGGTGCGCATCTGTAATCCCAGCTTCTTGGGAGGCTGAGGCAGGAGAACCGCTTGAACCCGGGAGGTGGAGGCTGCAGGGTACCGAGATTGCACCACTGCACTCCAGCCTGGGCAACAGAGTGAGACTCCATCTCAAAAAACAAAACAAAAACAAAAAACCAACAAACATAAAAAAAACTCAATCCAAACCCCAAGTATTTCTATCCTTCCTAACTCATCCTGGCTTGTGCTCTCTCATGCCTCCTGCAAACACAGCTCCTTTAAATGACACTGACAGCTCCACTCTTTACAACTGAGAGCAGGTGAGTGGCATGGGCCGGGTACTGCAAACCCCAAGCACTCCACAATGTTGGTTCTGCAGCTGCTTGCCGAAAGGACAACCATGGAAAGCCAAGCTGTCACAAGGCAGCACCACTTTGGTGCAATCACCTGAAACTGAAGAGGCAGGGCAGTGACAACAGTACCCTGTACGGTAAACTGCAGATCAGAAACGGTGTTAAAGAGGGGGTAAAAAAAACCCTTGAACCAGCACAGCTCATCATCATAGTGCCTGAAACCAACCAAAAGAAATGTCGGTGCCCGGTGCAGTGGGTCACGCCTATAATTCTAGCACTTTGGGAGGCCGAGGCAGGTGGGTCACTTAAGGCCAGGAGATTCAAGACCAGCCTGGCCAACATGGTGAAACCCTGTCTCTACTAAAAATACAAAAATTAGCTGGTTGTCATGGTGTGTGCCTGTAATCCCAGCTACTCAGGAGGCTGAGGCAGGAGGATCGCCTGTACCAGGGAGGCAGAGGTTGCGGGGAGCTGAGATCACACCACTGCACTCCAGCCTGGGCGACAGAGCAAGACTTTGTCTCAAAAAAAAAAAAAAGAAAGAAAAAGAAAGAAATGTCAGCCAAGCAAGGTGGCTCATTCCTGTAATCTCAGTGCTTTGGAAGGCTGAGGCTGGGGGGGTCATTTGAGCCCTGCAGGTTGATACTGCAGTGAGCTATAATCCTATCACTCTGCTCCAGCCTGGGTACAGAGCAAGACCCTGGAATTCAATGTGATCATGTGTGTAATACATGCTGCGAGTGCCCAGTAAAGAGTCCATTTGTTTCCTCCACGACAGGGGCCCTAAGAGGGCACATCTTCCCCTCCACACAGGGTGACGCTGTGGGGAATTCCAGAATGGGCCAGGACATCATGGGAACCCTGCACTATGGCCTCCCTTATTAATGAGCTCAAGAAGAAAAGAAACGTCAACAAATATTTTTCAACTCTTTAAGTCAGGGTTTCTGAACTTCCACCCAACTGACATCTGGGGCCGGGTAAGTCTTTGTCACGGGGGCACCCATGTGCACTGTAAATGTTCAGCAGCCCCCTGGACTCTACTCACTAAATACCAGTAGCATCCTCCCCATCTCCGGTTGTGACAACCAAAAATGTCTCTAGATATTGTCAAATGTATCCTGAGAAGCAAAATTACTACTAGATTGAGAACTACTAATTTAAATGGAAACATCTGGGGAGATAGCTGTTGCTTTCTTATAAACTATTTAAAACATTCGCTTCTCCTCATCTCCATAGAAGAAGAGTTGTGTTTTCCCCATTCTAATCTAGTTTTTTTTTTTGAGACGGAGTCTCACTCTGCTGCCAGGCTGGCTGGAGTAAAGTGGTGTGATCTCGGCTCACTACCATCTCTGCCTCCTGGGTTCAAGCGATTCTCCTGCCTCAGCCTCCCAAGTAACTGGGATCACAGGGGTGTGCCACCATGCCCATCTAATTTTTGCATTTTAGTAGAGACAGGGTTTCACCATGTTGGACAGGATGGTCTTGATCTCTTGACCTCGTGATCTGCCTGCCTCGGCCTCCCAATGTGCTGGGATTATAGCATGAGCCACTGCGCCCAGCCTCTACTCTCATTTTCTTAGTATAGCAAAACACAGCTATGTAGCTATTTCATGGGCACTTTAAAAAAAAAAGGATATCTGACCAGTAATAGGTTATCTGAAGGCCCCAAAGGGTTAGAAAGCCAGGGTGGATAAGAAGTCCTAACAGGGGCCAAAAGTTTCATTATTTATAGTTCACCAAAAAGCACACACCAGGAACAGCCTCCAGTTACATGAAACTTGAGTCGCCCTAGCCTTCAGCAGCTCAGCCTAACTCACCACTGTGCAATTTCTACCCTCATGCACATGACCCCCCACTGCACCCTCCCTTTCTGCTCTCTGCACATTTGTTGGGGTGTTTCACTCAATTCCCAAAAACTTTTATTTTTTATTTTTTTGAGAAGAGAGTCTCGCTCTGTTGCCCAGGCTGGAGTGCAACGGTGTGATCTCGGCTCACTGCAACCTCCGCCTCCTAGGTACAAGTGATTCTTCTGTCTCAGCCTTCCAAGTAGCTGGGATTACAGGCATCTGCCACCACACCTGGCCGCCCAAGAGAGCATAACTTTTGGGAACAGTTGCCAAACCATCTCAGACTAAAATGGAAACAGCAACAAAAAAATCTTGCGCAGTCACTTCAATCACTGTGCCTGCAACACACTCGCTTAGAGATTACTACATAACCTTTGACCGGCATCCACCTTGGAGAGCTGATAACTAATCACTACTGGGTGCCACAGTGCATTTGGGTTTCTGTCACAGCTAAATCGATTCAGTGATTCATGAAGCTTTACTCAGCTCTTGGTTCGATGTCAAGAAACCACAATATTTGGAAAAAAAAAGTCGATGTTAAGCTACTTCAGCAACTGTTCAAATGAACCTTCATTCATCAACTAAGAAAACAAAAACACTCCAACGATTTACACACTTCTAGTGTGATTCACACAGATTTAAAAGATCACAGTAAGCTTTAGGAACGAATGTGTTCATGGGTCCGACGATGGGAAAATCATGCATGCACACACGTATACTCACATATCTGTCATCAGAACACAAACAGAGCAGCACTTCTAGACAGGGCCTGGGATTAGGAGTCCATCGGCATGGAGTCTGGTAATGCCCTCCTGCTGCCTCCTGTGTGACCGGGACCGCTCATTAACAAAACACACACTTACCGAGTTGCACCGTGTACCAGCCACAGGGCCTGGTGCTGGGCTTAAAACTGCAAAGAGACAGATTCTGCCTCCTAACGGGGAAACTGTAAAGGTGGATTCTCCTCTGGGAAACGCAAAGCCAACATTGGTTTATGTGAAAGCTTAAAATGGTTCAAGAGCTGTTTGGGTTACATCTGTCAAGTCTTGATACAGAGCTCATGAAGTGCACCCTTGGTCACTTCCCTAACTAACCCTGCAAACCATTCTGATGACTTGGCTTACTGGAGGTTGGGGGAGCTATGCAAGTGGACCTGGGATTGATTCCCGGGTTCCACTCCGGCCTCCTGCACCCTTCAGTCACAGCTAACGCCACAGGCAAGGGGGAGCTGACTAGGGCCTCCCAATACAGGGAAATGTGAGCAGTGCATTGCGTAATCACACAGAAACGTTTGCAAGAACAAAAGTCACCAGTCACTGAACACGGGCTCTTAAAACAGGCCCCATTAACAGAGGTGAATCACTGTGGCATCTCTCAGAAGAGTTAATAAGCTGGAAGTGAGTTCTTAGTTCATAATTCTTGAGAAACAAAGGTCACTGTGTATACTTAATAGTCTTTTTTTTTTTTTTGAGATGTAGTCTCACTCTGTCGTCCAAGCTGAAGTGCCGTGGCGCAATCTTGGCTCACTGCAACCTCTGCCTCCTGGGTTCAAGTGATTCTCCTGCTTCAACCTCCTGAGTAGTTGAGATTACAGGCACTCCCCACCACATCTGGCTAATTTTTGTATTTTTAGTAGAGATGGGGTTTCATCATGTTGGCCAGGCTGGTCTTGAACTCCTGACCTCAAGTGATCCACCTTCCTTGGCCTCCCAAAGTGCTGCGATTACAGGTGTGAACCACTGCGCCCAGCCATACTTAACAGTCTGAATGAATACACACTTTCTCCTATTCCTAAGCAGTGGCCAAAAAAAAAAGTGACATGAACTTTTGTGTGTGAGGGTTATAGATTTCTCCAAGTTGCTGCTAACCTCTGTCAAGATATTCTGCTTCGAATTGCACTCAACTGCATTTTCAAGCCCTGCCTGGCTTTGCTTTTTTATTTAGAAGCAGCCTCATTTAATGGAAAGAAGGACCTTAGAATCTGACACTGGCTGGGCGCAGTGGTTCACACCTGTAATCTCAGCACTTTGGGAGGCTGAGGCAGGCGGATCACATGAGGTCAGGAGTCTGAGACCAGCCTGGCCACTATGGGGAAACCCCATCTCTACTAAAAATACAAAAATTAGGCAGGCAGGGTGGCACACACCTATAATCCTAGCTACTTGGAGGGCTGAGGCAGGAGAATTTCTTGAATCCAGGAGGCAGAAGTTGTAGTGAGCCGAGATCACACTGCACTCCAGCCTGGGTGACAGAATGAGACTCTGTCTCAAAAAAAAAAAAAAAAGAATCCGATACAGTGGAATAGAATCCCAGCTCTGGTGCTTGCTGACCGTGCAACTGGGAAAAACCTTCTTATCTTCTGACCCTCACCTGTAAATGGAGGTAACTCCTGGAGCAGAGGAATTCATTACGCAATGTGACCATGTGCATAATACACGCTACAAGTGCCCAGGAAAGGGTCCATTCATTTCCTCCACAATAGGGGTCCTAAGAGGGTATGTCTTCCCCTCCACACATGGTGACACTGTGGGGAACTCCAGAACGGAACAGGACATCATGGGAACCCTGCACTATGGCTTCCCTTACTAATGAGCTACATTTCTTTCCATAAAGGATCTCATCTCCCCAGGCTTGGGACTTCCCCTTTGGCAAAGAACTACAGAGAGATTCCAGGAGGAACAGGGCATTTTGAAATCACAACCACCAAGGAAATATGAATGAGCAACCCGACCTCCACACCTACTGCTGCTTCCCGTGTCTCTGTACTTCCTTCCCCAGGTCTTATAAAGCAGTGGAATAAACACGGCTTGGACAAGACACCCACGCACCTGTCGGAGATCTCGGAGCCCTCTTCCAAGCCGGGCAGCAGGCCGACGATGAAGGCCTGCAGGCTGGGCAGGAGCAGCTTCTGCAGCGGGAGGAAATACTTCTCGTACAGGGTGAGCAGCACGGGCCTCACCGACACCGCCGCGTGTGCCAGGAGAGGAAATAACCCGCAGCTTTGAGAAAGAACAAGAGGGAGCAGGGCAGAAATAAGATACCCAGTCAGAAGTCCCAGGTGACAAGCCAGCCAACAGGAGTTTTTGTTTTTTTTGAGACGGAGTTTCACACTGTTGCCTGGGCTGGGGTGCAATGACGTGATCTCAGCTTACTACAACCTCCACCTCCTGGTTTCAAGTGATTCTTCTGCCTCAGCCTCCTGAATAGCTGGGATTATAGGTGCCTGTAATTCCAGCCTGGCTTTTTTTTTTAATTTTATTTTTATTTTATTTTTTATTTTTAGTAGAGACAGGGTTTCACTATGTTGGCCAGGCTGGTCTTGAACTCCTGATTTCAGGATCCACCCGCCTCAGCCTCCCAAAGTGCTGGGATTACAGGCGTGAGCCACTGCTTCCGGCCTGAGGGGAGTTTTTACAAGCAAACAGCTGGCCACTTAAATTGCTGGTCTCGATATGTGGTTGACATGAGATGGTCACAAAACACTGTTACGTAGTGCAGCCAACAGAGCCAGCCGCAATTCAGATCTTAAAGTTCACTTACAGAAAAGTCAGGACAGACAGACTCCAGAAGGCGCCCTGTGACGTCTCCTGGTGACGGCTTAATGATTAACTGTTGCACATAGAGCCCCAGGCTTATTTTGCCTGTTTGTCATTTTCTCATCTTGTGGACTGAAATACGGATTACCTGGGTAACAAAAAGGAACACAGCAGAGAAGCAATCGTACCTGTACAGAAACAAATCCTTGGCCAGCCATTTGGTCCCCACAATTTTAAAGATAATCTCATAGGTTTCTAGGGCTTTTAAGTGGACGCCACTGGGCAGGGCAGGATGCAAACACTGAGCTAATCGCTTGCTGATGAGGAGCCGTCTTGGCAACAAGGAGTACTTCAGGTTACTCTGAAGAGCCTGTGGAAACAAGAGAAAAAAACATATGAGGAAGGAGGCAGTGATATTTACAATGGAGAGTGAATCTGCTGAAGCCAGGGAGACTGCAACCACGCCCTGATATGGCTGTAAGAAAGGGACATACACAACAAGGGGACAGAGGGACTGCATGGCGAGAGCCCACGGAAGCTCTGGCCATGCTGGAGATGAGGCAGGCACAGCGACTTTCTTAGTACGTGGCCAGCTTCTGGGTCACACCTTGGAGCCCGTGATGGGTGAGGGCCGTCAGCTTCTCTATCTTGGGAAACCATGAGTAGGGGCTTGCCCAGAAGATATGGATTAGGATTAAAGGGGACCCATCCAGGCTGTGACTCCTGATATTTCTACCAGTTGGAGATGGTGCTGGGAGGGACTCATGTTCCCCAGGAGGAAAATGCCACAACCCTACTGGGCTGGAGCAATGGTAGTCCCGAGTGAGGCTTCCATAAGCAGGACACACGACATGTCTGCAGGAAAGCATCCCGGGGTGCTTGCTGTACCTAAGAGATATGGTCAAGAGTGTGAACGTATCAATGTCCTCCTTTGTGGCACTGAGTAACTATGGGCAGAACTTTGTGCCTGGGAGGCCCCTCATGGCTTAATCTTATAACACAGAGTGCTGATGTTATAGGGAATGACCCGCATAAGTAGCTTATTTGCTCACACAAATATTTACTAAAAGCCTACAGGGTAAAGTTCACACCTTTTTTTTTTGAAATGGAGTCTCACCCTGTCGCCTATAGTGCAACGGCATGATCTCAGCTCACTGCAACCTCCACCTCCTGGGTTCAAGCGATTCTCCTTCCTCAGCCTCCCGAGCAGGTGGGATTACAGGCATGTGCTACCACGTCTGGCTAATTTTTTGTATTTTTAGTAGAGATAGGGTTTCATCATGTTGGACAGACTGGTCTCGAACTCCTGACCTCAAGTGGTCCACCCGCCTTGGCCTCCCAAAGTGTTGGGATTATAGGCGTAAGCCACACTGCATCCAGCCAAGTTCACGCTTTTTTTTTTTTTTTTCAGACGGAGTTTTGCTCATCACCGAGGCTGGAGTGCAATGGCGCGATCTCAGCTCATTGCAATTTCTGCCTCCTGGGTTCAAGCAATTTTCCTGCCTTAGCCTCCCAAGTAGCTGGGATTATAGGCATGCGGCATCACGGCCAGCTAATTTTGTATTTTTTAGTAGAGACCATCTTGGTCAGACTGGTCACGAATTCCTGACCTCAGGTGATCTGCCTGGCTTGGCCTCCCAAAGTGGTGGGATTGCTGGTATGAGCCACCGTGTCGGGCCAAAGTTCACACTTCTTAAAAGGTCATTCAAAGGCCTCCAGAGCATAGCTCCTGCCTGTTCTGCTTGCAATCTGTGGCTCCGGCCTGCCTTTCGCTGCCCCTTGCCTAAATACCCTTCCGTCCACCTTGCTAACTCTTCCTCACGTGTGATTTAGCTCAGTGCCCCTGTCTCAGGGAGGCAGAATAGGCCTCCTTCCTGCAGTGTGAGGGCAGGGACTATCTTACTCATCTCTGCTGTCTCCAGCACCCTGCACAGTGCCTACAACAAAGCAGGCAGTCTGAAAGAACATCTAAGACATGTGCCATGACATCTGCGTTCCATCCACGTCAGAATCGTGGGCCCTGGGCCATATGACCGCAGGGCCATGACAACTTTCCTCTTGTAAGCAAAGACTATGGTCCCACCTCTGAAACACACTCAGGTTATGCAGGACATAAAAGGAAGACAAGCAAAACAAGAATATTTTTCATCAGAGGCCTATGGTCCAAGTAAATCCTCAAATTCAATGAAACGACATCTTTTTTTTTTTTTTTTGAGACAGAGTCTCACTCCGTCACCAGGCTGGAGTGCAGTGGCGCAACCTTGGCTCACTGCAACCTCCACCTCCCGGGTTCAAGCAATTCTCCTGCCTCAGCCTCCTGAGTAGCTGGGACTACAGACACGCGCCACCATACCCAGCTAATTTTTTTGTATTTTTAGCAGAGACGGGGTTTCACCATGTTGGCCAGGATGGTCTCGATCTCTCGACCTCGTGATCCGCCCGCCTTGGCCTCCCAAAGTGCTGGGATTACAGGTGTGAGCCCCGTGCCTGGCCGAAATGACATTAAAAAAAAAAAATCAGAGATAGCCGAGCACGGTGGTTCATGCCTGTAATCCCAGCACTTTGGGAAGCTGAGGTGGGTGGATCACGAGGTCAGGAGTTCAAGACCAGCCTGGCCAATACAGTGAAACACTGTCTCTACTAAAGATACAAAGAATTAGGTGGGTATGGTGGCATGTGCCTGTAACCCCAGCTACTCAGGAAGCTGAAGCTGGAGAATGGCTTGAACTTGGGAGGTGGAGGTTGCAGTGAGCCAAGATCATGCCATTATACTCCAGCCTGGGTGACAGGGCAAGACTCTGTCTTTAAAAAAAAAAAATCAGATATAACTAGTGGTCATCAAAAAAATACCTTAAACTATATTTATTTATTTAGAGACAGGGTTGTACTCTGTCACTGAGGCTGGAGAGCAGTGGTGTGATCATGGCTCAATGCAGCTTCAACCTCCTGGTTCAAATATTCCTCCCACCTTGGCCTCCTGAGTAGATGAGAATCACTTGAACCTGAAAGGTGGAGGCTGCAGTGAGCTGAGACTGTGCCATGTACTCCAGCCTGGGTGACAGAATGAGACTCTGTCTCAAAAAGGAAAAAAAGAATGAAAGTTAGGTTTTGGGGTTTTTTTTTTTTTTTTTTTTTTTTTTGGCAGGGTCTTGCCCTGTTACCCACAGTGGAATGCAGTGGTGCAATTTCAGCTCACTGTAGCCTCAACCTCCAGAGCCCAGGCAATTCTCCCTCATCAGTTTCCTGAGTAGGTAGGACCACAGGCATGTACCACCATGCCTGGCTAGTTTCTGTGTTTTTTGTAGAGATGGGGTTTGGCCATGTTGCCCAGGCTAGTCTTGAACTCCTGAGCTTAAGCAATCAACCCACCTGAGCCTCTCAAAGTGCTGGGATTATAGGCATGAGCCACTATGCCCAGCCAAGAATGAAAGTTATCCTAAGGAGTTTGAGACCAGCCTGAGCAATACTTCAAGACCCAATCCTGAAGTTTCTGTTTGGGAGAATGAAAAGGTTCTGGAGATGGAAGGTAGGGTACATAACATGAATGTACTTAACACTACTGAACTGTGCACTTAAAAATAGTTACAATGGTAAACTTTAGGCCATGTGTATTTTACCACAACAGCACAAAAAGAAAAGAAATAATGCTGTTTCATGGCAATAGCTCTTGCGGGCTAAGGCTGCAAGAGCCATGAACTCTTGGGTGACACTTGCACGCCAGCCTCTCCTGGACCGAACTAACCAGAAAACAGTGGGGCTCATTTTATCAAGTCCTCAGGCAGCCCAGGGACTTGGTCCAGCTTTCTTGAGAGACAGCTTGCAATCTTGTTTTTGAGATGGAGTTTTGCTCTTGTTGCCCAGTCTGGAGTGTCTCAGCTCACCACAAACTCTGCCTCCCAGGTTCAAGCGATTCTTCTGCCTCAGCCTCCCAAGTAGCTGGGATTACAGGCATGTACCACCACACCTGGCTAACTCTGTATTTTTAGTAGAGACGGGGTTTCTCCATGTTGGTCAGGCTGGTCTTGAACTCCTGACCTCAGGTGATCCACCTGCCGCAGCTTCCCAACGTGCTGGAATTACAGATGTGAGCCACTGTGCCTGGCGAGCCTTTCATCTTTAATTAGCACAATAACCTCTTTCCAGGGCTTGCAAACTCCTGATTTCCTCTTCAGGGTTGTGAGTGTGGGTGTGTGTTTCCTTGCCCAGTGAATCAGTAAATTCGGTTTTTTTTTTTTCCTGGCTTGTTTTTTAAAGTTCTAGTGGGGTTTGTCTTATTCTCTGACAGCATCTTCACCCTTCACCCAGCAACATGCTTCAGCTCCTATCTGACAACACAGCTGACACTATGACCCACTAGCTACGGCTAGAACTCCAAGATATGAAGTATTTGGGTGCCAAGAAGGAAGCCCTGCTCTCAAATTCCTTCTAACTCTCATCTAGGAGGACAACTAAGAGCTCCTGCCCTCACGGCCAGTCTTGGTGACTTTTCCTTCTTTGAGCTAAAACTGGGCCACAGGTCATTCCCATCCCTCTCCCAGCAGGCCCAGCACTGCCACAACTGGAATCATGGCACAAATGGGGTGTGCCACCCTCACACTGCCTTTCTCAACTCCATCCTCTATCCAGGCTTTGGCAAGAACCTTCTCCAGCAAGAAAAGCTCAGCAAACACTTCCGGGGCAGTTTCACTGTCCAGAAACCCAAATTGGCTGGCCAGTAAGCTGAATATATGTATCTCATGAGAAATGTTCTTCTGTATCTACAGAATAAATATCACAGAGAAACAGATGAACTGAGGCTGGACGCAGTGGCTCACACCTGTAATCCCAGCACTTTGGGAGGCTGAGGCGGGTAGATCATTTGAGGTCAGGAGTTTGAGACCAGCCTAGGCAACATGGCAACACCCTGACCCTACTAAAAATATAAAAATTAGCCAGGCATAGTAGCACATGCCTGTAATCCCAGCTACTTGGAAGACTGAGGTGGGAGGATCACTTGAACCTGGCAGGCAGAAATTGCAGTGAGCTGAGATTGTGCCACTGCATTCCAGCCTGGGTGACAGAGAGAGACTCCATCTCAGGAAGAAAAAAAAACAAAAAAACGGGAGAGATCCAAGATGGCCGATTAACAACAGCTCAAGATTGTAGCTCCCAGTGAAAGCGCAGAGAGCGAGTGGACGCCGCACTTTCAGACGAATTTTTGTTGCCCACAGACTGGGAGATTCCTGGCGGAGGAGCCACACGGGTCGCCAGCGCGACTATTTTGGCCGGCGCGGCTATTTTGCCGGCACCCCGGCACGGCGCTTCTCGGTGCGGAGTATACGGGACGGGGTGCCCTTTGAGTCCGGCTCAGCTGGTCCCATCCCCACAAGGAGAACGGCAATTGGAAGCACTGAGGACTGAGAGTTTCACAGTAAGCACAGCTGAACCGGTAAGGTCCAGCTCTGCGGGGAAGGGGCGTCCGCCAAAGGAAAACTAAGAAACAGGAAAAACTTCATCGCCGGGCGGAGAGATCCAAGACGGACGATTAACAACAGTTCAGGATTGTAGCTCCCAGTGAAAGCACAGAGAGCGAGTGGACGCCGCAATTTCAGACGAATTTCTGTGGCTCACAAACTGGGAGACGCCCGGTGGAGGAGCCACAAGGGTCGCCAGTGCGACTCTTTTGGCCGGTGTAGCTGTTTTGCTGGCGCCCTGGCGCGGCGCAGCGCTTCTCAGTGCGGAGTATACGCGACTGGGTGCCCTTTGAGTCGGGCTCGGCTGGTCCCATACCCACAAGGAGAACAGCAATTGGAAGCGCTGAGGACTGAGAGTTTCACAGTAAGCACAGCTGAACCCGGGAAGGCCAAGCTCTGTGGGGAAGGGGCGTCCACCAAAGGAAAACTAAGAAACAGAAAAAACTTCATCACCAACAAGC